>OX439378.1:40113178-40158789 GCA_949319315.1 Zelleria hepariella | reverse complement strand
CGCGCTCGAATGTTCTAAACTATTTACTACTACGGTATTTTACAAAAAACGTTTATATTTGAAATTTACTTTTTTTGCTGTTATTTTATGTTTTATAAGCTAACAAGAATGTATTGTAGGAATTAAATCTCACGTAAAGGTATGGCTAAACAAAATTAGCGTTTGCCGTAACCTACCGAGCCGGCGGCGACGCTCTATCAATTGAACTCAATTTAATAATATGATTTTTGTTTTATTGGTAATCAATTAATGAATGACGTTTATGATGAGGCAAGTTATATTAGTAACGTTGATACAAATAGGTAGGTAACTAAAATATTTATTTTATTTTATCAAATTAGTTATAACAACACCCATGAATTATGAATTATCCGATCTAAGCCAGTAGGTACTCAAGTAGGTACCTACCTAATCAAAAGACAGTAAGAATGATCGCTTAATTTAAAAGCTTTGAGAATAATATAAGACAATTTATTGGAAACAATAATCAATAAAAATTAAATAAATTCCAAAGTGGCTAAAAGACAATACCTAATAATTGTTGCCATATTTTTTTGCGCACTTATATCACAAAAAAGGCTTGAGTAGGTATCACGTTTGGCCGGCGGCGGCGGCGGCGGCGGCGGCGGCGGCGGGTGACCGGAAGGACGGACCGCATTCGGCGGCCGACGGAAAACTCATCGCTTAGTTTCTACTCAGATTAAGGTTTTAATTACTTTTTATTTTAATTCAAATTCATAAGTAACCATTACACTAAAATTAAAAACAAACTACTTATTAAATTAAATTGAATTAATCAGTTTGTTGTTTAAATAAAAGTAAAACTAAGATGCGTTGGTTGTGATTCCAGATACGGCGTTTGATTTCAAAATTACAATAAAACATAATTTGTAAAGTGCGTTTTATGCCAAAAGCGATGTTTACGGATCGTCAAGGAAGAATCAACTCACTATAATTATATTTTATTTATTTTTTTTATTCAGTGGAACCTTAACAATTTTTCATCACCCAGGAACAAAAGTATGACAGTGTGAAAAAAAATACTCATATAATTTCAGTGAAAATGTTTCCCCATTTATTCTCAAATCTGTTTAATTTTCTCTGCAAAGCTTGTCGCTCGCTAAGTCGTGATAAGATAAGTTTTAATAAGCGCAACAACAATAAGTCTCTCCACTGATAGTGATAGGTGTGTAATTACATCCCACGTTTATTAACACTATCTCTATCATAAAGTATGTACTCTGTAGGTGTTATGAGATCAACGTTAAAGCCCCATATTCTCACCTGAATAGATTTTGGTGGACCCGAACAGAGTTTTCAATTTATTAGAGGCTATATATAAGATAAGATATAAGCTTATAATGTTTTCAACCGATTGTTTTACAGTACCTAATAATGGTGAAATATTTAGCAATAGAACTTGTGATTAAAGACCATAAAAACTAGATAAAATTAAGTAGATAATTTTTACATTGATCTTTTTTTCGGCTCTAGCCATTCTCTGAGATTCAATAACACGATTGAAATTCATCATTTTTAAAATGTAAAAAAAACTGAAGTAAATTCCGATGAAACTTTATAATCTCTCCTGTCACACGGGTTCTAACTCAATTAGGTTATCGTAATAAGCTTACATTATCAGAATAAGTAAGCTTATGCTTAATTTTATCAGTATCCTATTAGTTTTTGGCGATTATGTCGAGGGAATGATCCGCTCCGTGATAGTCTTGCGTCACTGCTTCAACTAATAAAGAGCTAAAACACACCGATAGATAGATAGATGCATATCTATGTAGTCGAGTGTATCCAAGCTAGCTCGATATAGATACTTATAGAGGCAGAATGCGCATATTGCGGCCGCTCCGATAACACGCCAATAAACAATATTAACACGGTATTACCGCGCTTATCACGACACATCATACAATCTAATTAATATTTGTACTGCGCTTTATCTGGAAATATGTCCTAGTTTTTTTTTTTTCCAAATAAATGTTCAACTAGCCCATGTCAAACACGGTATCAAGTCTTATGCAAAATGCGCTTGATATTGTTCAGAGATGGTGTACGGCCAACTGCCTCTCTATCAATCCGAGCAAAACGACGGTAATCACATTTACCAGGAAAAGGCACCTTTCAGCGCTGAAGAAACTCTCGCTGTTCGGTACAACATTGGAATGGTCCACGGAAGTGAAATATCTAGGGGTAACCTTGGATAAAGATCTGAACTGGGAATCGCACGTAGCCAAAACTATCTCAAAGGCTATTAAAGTTTTCAGTATGTGTCGTATGGCCTACGGAAAAACATGGGGGCTTAAGCCCAAGGTTCTCAAATGGATCTACCTTATGATGGTACGTCCCATTCTCACGTATGGGAGCATTGTATGGTGGCCGAGAACAAAACTAGTTACTTGCAGGTCGGCGCTCACAAAAGTGCAGCGTATGGCCTGCATGGCAATATCAGGAGCGTTCAAATCTACGCCAACGGCAGCCCTGGAGATACTTTTGGACCTCCAGCCGCTGCATATTGTTGTGGGGGTTGAAGCAAGGATGGCTCTCCATAGACTGACCACGGCCGGTCTGGGGAACCAATCCAAGCTGAACACCAAACACACAAGGATGGATCTAGACGACCATTTGGACAGGTTGATGATGATGAGTTGCGACAAAATCCTTCCCAAATTCATTTTCGACCGAAGATATGAAGTCCATCTTCCTACAAGAGAAGACTGGAAACAGGGACTGCCCCGACCCGAAGGTGGCAGCCACGTTTGGTTTACCGATGGTTCAAAAATGTCGTCGGGAACTGGGGCAGGCATTTATTGCGATGGATTTGGGCTGAGCCAAAGCATGGGTCAGTTCCCAACAGTGTTTCAGACTGAAATCTACGCAATAAGTGCCTGCGCACAAGTGAATATAGATAGAAAAGTCACTGGCAAATCCATCTATATTCTAAGCGACAGCCAAGCCTCTCTCAAAGCCCTTATGGCCTGTAGGGTGGACTCCGGACTTGTCGAGGGCTGCGTCAGCGCGCTCAACAGGCTCGGCAGACGCAACAGACTCCATCTGGTGTGGGTGCCCGGACATGCAGGAATCCATGGTAATGAGAAGGCGGACGAGCTGGCAAGGATGGGGTCTGAACGAGATTTTATCGGGCCAGAACCCTTCATAGGCCTCTCAATAGGTACTATTAAAATGGCCCTAGCGGCAAATGCCAAACAGAAACACCTTTCTGAATGGTCTAGTGTGCCGGAACTGGCACATTCAAAGGCCTTCATTGGCATATCAGGTACAGGTTGGGTATCCAAAATCTGTAGGTATAGTAGGTGTAAGGTCCGACTAATTGTTGGAGCATTTACGGGCCACTTTGGCACCAACAAACACCTACTCAATATGGGGCTGTCCAATGACTCCCACTGCAGGGCCTGTAAAGAGGCGCCAGAGTCCATGGAACACGTTCTGTGTGACTGCGATGCTCTAGCAAGTCAACGCATGAGTCTTCTCACGTGCATGCCCTCTGAGGGACCACATTGGATTTTTTAGTTTCCAGACCTATGGCGATTTAGTAAAAGATCCCAAACAATTGTAGAAGAGAAGCTTGATTTTGTAAAAGTTACCGTTCAATATTTATTACTTGATAAATGTGGTCCCTCAGTCCGCACATGTAGATTGTCGAATCTCTGAATGTGGTAAAGATATCCTCATAAGGTAAACGATAATATTTAGCAACTCGGGGTAGCATATCCTAGACCGGAAGAATATAAGTTCCTCAACCTCGGTGACGTTCTAAAGCTTATGACCTCGGTCTTTGCACGTCCTGAGCAGGAATAAGGACGGGGTGACACAAAAGATCCCACTGGGTCGAAGTGTCCCGGGCTCTCAGCCTGGCCCCATACTGATAAGATAAGATAAGCCCATGTCAAAACTACCCATCCGAAAAAGTTAATTGGAGCTTACCCAAATAGCAATTTATGAAAAGGTTTCTAATAATAATGTATCAATTAAACCTGCAACAAAATTATTACACAAAATAGAAGACGGTCCAACGTGAAGCAATTACAATAATTTGGGCAACAAAATCACAACAGCGACAGTATAACGGCAATGGGGTTCTTAATTTAATAACATTTAAAGTTGAGGCACCCCCGCCGGCCGGCGGCCCCGGGCCCCGCAGAGGGCCCCCGAAGGGGCCCCCGGGGGGCTCTGGAGCGGAGGTAGCGCTCTAATTAATGCAGAGCCTCCGCCGCAGATCATTAATGGAATCCCGGACATTAGGGCGCACGCACACTCGTGCACTGGGCGGATGCGTGCAAAGGAATTATACAAAAGGTCACCCAAAACGCAATTTTAACTAAACTGTAGATGACAAAAGGTCTGTCCGGCAAAGATGATAAATATGATTATCAAGGACTTGATAACAGTGAAACAGTAAGTGAAACCGTTAAAGCGATATAAAAATGTGCAGTGCTTACGAAAGTTTAAGTTTTAAAATTGATAACAGTGATTGTAAATTGGTGGTTTCTGACTTATCCAAACTCGCGTTTGCGTTATTCAGTTTTCTTTTAATTCACATTTATTTACTACTAGACTTACCTGTCAAATGATATAATATTTATTGTTTCAATACAATGGGTAAACGCTGTTTTAAAGTAGAGGAGCCATAGATATAATTTTTTTTAAGTCAGGTATTCTGCAAACAACATATCATGTTCACTACATCCCCGCGCTAGTCAAAGCGAGCAATATTCAAGGGGTATTTAATTGTTCGTCATGGTTTTTGTCCTATTCACATTACACTTGACTTTTAAGGTTGTTAATTGTTAGAGGTCACCGACAACGCTATTATCATAAGCGTGCAATGTAGTGTGTCAGAATGTGTTTCAAATTCAACATTATCCGGAGCGAAATTTCTGTGTCGTGCAGTTTGTTGCAGTAAAAGCGGTCGCATTGACTCCGACACGTTTTTTTAATTGCTCTGTCCTCCCCCGACCCCCCCCCCCCGGTCCCCCCTGTCCCCCCGGTCACCCCGCGAGCGTATGTCGCGGCATATGTCGCTGAAAGTTGGCGGGGAATGAGTTTTCGAACGGACGACGTCATTGCCGTTTTATTGAGAGCCGGAGGCTTCACTTCATTGGGCGCAGCCGCCGCTTGACCCACGTTCGATATCCACTGGGTTCTGTGTCTCCCAGTAATAACCACTATAATTAATGCCATTGCGAGCAAACTGTTTTATATTGGAGAACAACATTATCTTGTAATGTAAAGTAACTAACTAACTCTGTGTTTCATACCCCTATATTTATCACTAAGATAATTTATGTGTTTCCAATTTCTAAACGCTGACGATACTTAAGACGTAATACGACGCACAACTAGCGCCGTCAATGAAAAATAAATCATATCTTCTTTTTGGATGCGTTTTTAGCAAAAAACGCTCCTACCATTTCTCAACGCGAGGCTAACTATTTTAGGACCGTTTTGGCGAGAATAGATTGCATTTTTTAGTTCTAGGATCTGGAATCCAAACCTTAGGTCCTAAAAACAGTTACCTAAGCCTCGCGTTCAGAAATCGCAGGAGGGTTTTTTGCTAAAAACTCATCCAAAAAGAAGATATGATTTTTTTTCATTGACGACGCTAGTTGTGCGTCCTATTTTGTCTTAACGGTTCCAAAGGCTTCTTTGCTGCCAAGATAGCCTATTTATTATGTGTTGACTATTTATTGTATGAGATTGATCTGACGGTTAATCCGGTAAGATTTTTGAATATTTGTAAACAACACTAAATTGGGTCACTTTATCTGGCAGTGAATGTGGAGTTTATGTAGAAGTAGGCTTGTGACGTAACAGTCTGGGGCTTAACCCTCGCGTATAAATATAAAAGTGCCGCCGCACGTTAAAGCCGGGGGCTAATTTTGTAATTACAGCGTCTGAAACATTAATTTCAATTCAAAGTCCGCGCGATTTGAATATGAACATGAATAATAATCTGCGCGATTATTTCCATTGTTCTAATTACGTCTCGGCCATTACCCCCCCCCCCCCCTCCCCCCCCCCACCGCCCCCCACGCCCTCATACTAAATGCTCCGTTTACATCTTTGACACAAAAAGGCATTCGCAGAAGGTTAGTTTCCTTCACTGCAAAATCATGGCGGTATGTATTAATTAAAATAGTTCTTACCCCTTTGCCCTAATATTACGTTACTTTGTTTTAAGCTTTTTCAACAAATAAAGGAGGCTTTGAAGGCCTTCTGTCTCTCGTTGTTTACGAGCAAACCACAATAATAATATCACTTCATTCGCTCAAAATTATGCAAAAACATTCACTTCGCAGTGTCTAATGGCCGTTTGCTTCGCTGCAACAACGAATCCCGCCTGATTTAGACTGCCCGGCGATTTACATTATTGTACAGCTACATTTGCTGAATGGCCAGGGGTCAACTTGCAGTATAGTTTGTCCTCAGCGGTGACATATAGGGTTGCTATAGGGTAGGTATGTGTGCGGTCACGTTCCTGTTTTTGCGAGCCGTCCGTCCGTGCGCTGTGTGCGCGCGTGCTGCTCGTAACTACGTCACTCGCTTTTTGTCGTGGCTGTAGTTGTGACGGCTCAGCTTAGAGGATAATGGTGGTTAGTTGGGTCGTGTATCTTTATTAAATCACCAATTTTATTACCCATTATAAAAATCTAGTAGATTTTACTAATAATTTTATTGTACCAACCAAATGCTAGTCGGACTCACACGTTCATATACTAGTGGTTCGCCCCGAACTTCGAACTCACGACCCCAAATCTCAGCAAACCCTCGACCGATTTGGCTCATGTTCGAACTTAAAAATTCTCTTTACCTCCTTTACCCGCCTACCAAATTTCATCACGATCCGACTAAATTTCCTCAAGTTATCGTTGAACGAACATACATACATACATAGGTACATACAAACGCCGGATTGTTCCAGTAGACCCGGAGAACTTCGCTCGCTCGTTCAATAACACTACACTTTTGTATTTTATACCTCCACCTGCAGTTTCTAAAGTTTTTCTTAAAAAAGCACATATATCACAAAGATTTAGGTGGGTTTTAAGGTTCAGAACCCTAAAAAACGCTCTCCTTCCACCTTCAGATAACCCGCACCTGATAATCAATTCCCCGCAACAGATTTACTCAACAAGCTCGACAATATTTCATTACGTAGATATGCGTGGAATGAGCGGTGTAATTTGCGTCGATACACGGACACAGAGCGCGCGAAGACCCTCTGCGCAAACAGACGCGATAGCGCGACACGCGACACACGCGCGCACACGCGCCCACCACACACAACACGGCGACAACACTAAAACATGAAGAAGATTAGCGAAAATGGCTCATAACAATAATATACCTCTAATTATACCCCTATTCTACTAGCGACCTAGAGTAGAGCGGTGGTGGCCTTGTGGGTAGAACAATGGACTCGGAAGCGAGACATAGGTTCGATTCCCGGTGCCGGCATATACCTATGACTTTAATTTATTTCAAAGTTACGTATATTTATGAATTTTTAGTAGCAATACCAGTCACTTTAGGTTGTGAAGGAAAACATCGTGAGGAATACTGAGCGTATGAGCCATTATACCCTCAACGCAAAAATCGCCAATCCGCATTGAGCACGCGTGGTGATTAAGCTCGAACTCTCTCTCTGAGAGAAGGCCTTTGCCCAGCTAGTGGGACATGTCAGGCTACATCTTTTTTCTTACTTACTACCGACCGGCTCGGCTTTGCACGTGCAAGTGAAAAAATATATTATGTATATTATGGTGAAAATTTTAAAACTTAAACTTTCGTAGGCACTGCACATTTAACCGTTAAATCGATATAAAAATGATTCTGAAAACGTAGACGTAGATAAGTAGAAATAATAGTGAACTCTTACCTATTGTGCCTGGAGTCTGGGTTGTTAATTTTCTTACAGTATAGGTATTTTTTAAGGTTACTTTAAATATTTATTTAAAACCACTCTTGTTAAGTGCTCTACGTTAATCCATGTTACATTTTATAAGGTTGCTATACAATTTTTCAGGTGGCAGAATTACCTGAACAAACGCTTCAGGATATTATGGTCCTTGTGGTTGATGAGGTCATGAAGGAGCGGGGTAGGTCCTGCGGGTAGATCTTCTGTTCTATGTGCTCCGTGTGCCTGTGTTGTCGAGGCGATAGCGGCGCCGCGCCGCATATGTGCCGATATCTACTACACGCGGAACACACGCGCTGACTTGTGACGTAACGAGCTCGAGCCGCGAATATGTTACCAATGGTAGGTATACCAATGTTCGCGACTTACTTTGCATTAAAGTAGCAAGCTTAGGGAGTATATATTTCAGTCACAAAGTATTTGTTTTAAAATATATTTTTATCATATCAGATTATAAGGCCGTAGACTTTCCTTTTTTTTTGGTAGCAAAAGTACTAAACCAAATACCTACTGATTCTGTGAAAACCAGCGCTGCACAATCGTTTGCACTCGCGCTGCACATGCTGAGTTTGTCACACATTGTCAATTGTCATTGTCTCAACATCTCTGTATTATTTTAGATTCGATAAATATTTGTGGTACCTATACATTGTCTTACATGTTTATGTGTGTTCTCTGTATTATTTTTCGTCTCATATTATGTTTGTTGATCAATGTCAATAAACGAGTTTTATTCTTATATTATTCTAGGTAATTTTTTCATATGTTCTCTGGCACCGCAGTATAATCTGAGCTTTAGATTAGGCAACTCTCTGGAACAGTATTCGAGTGCGGTTTGTGTAAGAGTAGGCTCAAGTTATAAAAGCGAATGAGCATTGTTTGTACAAGTACCTATATCTCGTCGGCAATAACTTTGGAGGCTGGTGTGACGTCACGAGTCCCGTGAGAGCGTGACTTTACCGCGGCACAAACGACCTACCACGATATCCATGCTTAGCTTATACTAAGGCCTTTGCATCTACGTAATGAGATGATTTATGCAGCGTCCAGTGGCACCTTCACTCACACTAGATGGGTGAAGAGACCAGTCGGCGCTGCAGTGCCTGGGACATTGTTTTAGATGGAGAATAGGCTTAGTTTAAAATAATTGCATAACCTATCAACAAAACCAAAGTTCTTATCGTTACGGACCGGAGGGATTTATTTCACCTATTAAACCCAAACACATGAAGACAGACACACAGACACATAAATATAGATACCTTACAGACAGAGG
The DNA here is from genome assembly GCA_949319315.1 of Zelleria hepariella. NCBI lineage: Eukaryota > Metazoa > Arthropoda > Insecta > Lepidoptera > Yponomeutidae > Zelleria > Zelleria hepariella. The sequence continues at coordinate 40,149,562 of OX439378.1, read as the reverse complement.
ACTTAACGTCGCATTGGGTGGCAAAGGAGACAGTAGGACCCGCGTCAACTAACCATGTCTTAGTTGTCTATTGTTACTAATATCAAAAGCACGAACATATTTTTACATAAGTTCTACTCATCTCAACAGAAAACAAGATTTCCGTAGTAGAGCCGCAGGTTAAAAACATGAGTGAGACAATTAAGCTTCCTGTGCGAGTACAAGTACAAATACAAGTGTAGAACGCGACTCACAACCCTTCCGTTCGCGACCCTCGACCGCGAGAAAACGCGCTAAACCGCACCCCCGCACCCCGCCCCCCCGCCAGCGCCCCCGCCAGCACCCCCGCTGGAGGTTCACTAAATGTGAAGGTGCAGAAGTTTATTATATTTATTTAAATAAAAATGGGCTGAGAGGGGGGAGGCCTGTGCCTTATAGTGGGACATTACACACACTACACAAAAATAAAAACCGGTTAGGTCAATTTTCACGTATTTTATTAAATAACTTCAAAACTATTTATTAAAAAATTATAACAAAATACCTACATTTGAAATGCTGAAAATGAGCCCTTTCATTTGATATGTCACACGATTGCCAAGGTACAGTTGGCCACACGCTAGGATACTTCTTTTGGTTCGATTGGCGCCCTTATGCTAATGTAATGTTATCAGATTTTGAGGAATACCCAAAGAAAACATCAGAAGTTAAAGTTATTCTTCTGCAATTTTGTGTTTGTCGCTAAGAAGGGGGCTTGATGAGCGCAATGTATCTCAGCGCGATGGAGCGCAGATTTTATACACAACATCACAAACAACACGCAACACAACGTGCGCGACGTGGTCTTACGTCTGCAGCCTGTTGTTATAATGTCGGCACAAGATAAGCAATGTCATTATTAGCTGGTGAAGGCTGTATGGGTATTTATGCTGTTTGGAACGTGGAATGTGATTTCATGAGTTGATAGCTTTGCTTTGGGGTAATCATTTTCTGAAGCATCCGGAGCACAAGTTTTTAATGTCAGGTCTCATGTCATGTGTCTGATTCTTATAGTGCCGGTAGTGCCGGCTCCAAATTCAGTCAGCAAATAAAGAAATTAAACGTCACGCGGCGGTTTTACTGTTTTAAATACCATGTGCTTGTACCAAATAAAGTTTTTTCTATTTCTATTTCTATAAAAACCAGGACACGGAAATTGGCAATCAGTTTGGCTATTTCTCCTTTTGAAACTCATTGATTCCAACAGCCCACTCGCTCCTTATTTCATTTTAGGTTGATTTCAATAAAATAAAAGAAATCCGATGGTCGGATGACATCGTTGTGTCGGCGGAGGGTCCATGGATGCGGATGGCGAGGGACCGTGAGAGGTGGCGTGAGGGGGAAAAGGCCTATACCCAACAGTGGGCAGAGGTGGGCTGATGATGATGATGATGAAAAGAAATCTTTGCATAGTAAATAAGTTAAAAAAATATTTCTTTTAATTTGTATGACCTTCAGCAATGTTGGCTGTACCGTTAATTTATTGAACTAAACTAAATTTATAGCAAACGATTTCCAAATAGCCTGTTGACATTTCCAATTGTATCCACGCTGTTTAGTAGTCTCTCAATCGTATGTATAATAGCCTCGGCGGTATAAAGCCCTACAGAGCCGCCCGCCCCCGTGTCATCAGCCCGTTAGTCGGTCGTTAGTGCGCGAGGGTCTAACGGCGCGCCCTTCGCGCTCAGTGGGGCGCCACCCTTACGGAGGCTGTGCCAGCCAGCTCGACCAACGTAGCTGCGGACCCCGCGGCACATGGTTAGTTCCCAGCGAAATCCACGGGTATTTTGGCTGCCACATCGCGATATGTGAAGCTTTTTGAGCCATTTACGTAATTAAAACAAAGAAGTAATTGAGTTATCAACGTATTTATTGTAGATTATGGGGTTATCTTTATAATTCTACAACAGGAAAGTTAATATTTCCAAATGTTTGTTGTGGGTTTTCTTCCAATCTAAGACAAATATCCTCATTGCAGACTGAGCGCAATTTTCGAGGACATACAGATTCTGTTGGTAAAACCACATGAGCAAAGCTGCATTACCTGCATAAACATAGATTAACTAAGCTAAACAAAACACAAATCAATCTTGCAACAAATCGTCTAATACTCTCCATGTTTATAAAGCAGCTCACAAATTCCTGCACACGCGGACAAAGCCGCGGCACGCGCCTCTTTCCCCGCCTCCTATGTGTAAGTACGGTCAAATTCACCCTGAGATACTCTCTTTGTTTCATTGACGCACTTATGGGCTGAGCGATAAGAGCTACCATGGGGTTGCATGGCTGTCACTGACAGTACCTACCGTACCTCTGCCAGTCCCCTGGGTCCCCCGGTGCTATACATTGAGCGTGAAGGGTTGTGACCATCTCGCTGAATGCCGGCACAGATTCGCCAAGTAATTGGAGGCACCAAACGAAACCAACAGAAGTTTAGTTCGCTCATACATGATTTATTAATATGCTGACAGACAGCTACTCAAGCTCGGTTTATTTTGTTTTCCGAGATCACCTACTTGAGCTTGAGCTGACGACTATTAATGCCACCCTAAGAATCGTATATTTTGGTTGGTCGTTAGTTATAGTGGTTTAACTGTTTCTATGGTTCTGTGCTGTGCCATTATATGTATTTGCCATCATACCACAAATTAGATAATAGCAGCGACCAGGATAATAGTAACATATACCACACTTCGATTAGATTAGAGCCCAACCAAACATTTCGGGTCAACTATGCGTTGTAAGCCATGCAACAAGATCATGTTATGTCGATTTGGGTCTGAAGCCACGTTTCTGTGCCTCACTGTTCCTGTTCTGTGCCTCAATGCATTTCCGGTGGTGGAGGGAGGGCACGGCTTGGTAATTGTTATTTGGTGTTTGAGTGGTGTGGCGCGTCTCCGAGTTACATCCTCGTTCGGAACACTCGTTATAAGCGACGGAGCTATCAAAGTTATGGCTCAAGTATTGCGGGACGCAGTTATGTTATGGCTTAATGAAAACAGTAGTACTGATTGGAGACGTACCTATTTGATTATTACAGACATTTAATTGTGTAGCTATTGTGTATGATTTGCTTACATCTTGTTATAACGTTTGTGTCCAATATTGCAGAACTAAGGATGGCATTAATACTTGTCAGCTCAAGCTCGAGCTCAAATAGGTGACTTCAGAAAACCAAATCACCTCTTGGCTTATGTCAATGTCACTCAAGCTAGTGTTTATTAATATGCTGACAACTACTCAAGCTCGAGTTTGAGATCGAGGCAGAGCTTGAGATGCCACTATTTATACGGTTTATACCACTCCAGGATCTCTAGATATTTCTTGACCTATTGTACCTTGGATAGATCAAACCTATATTACCAACTAATAGAGAAATGAGTTGTGATATTTGACAGTAATTTTCTTGATCAATTTGTCGATTCGTTTTTTTTTATTGCAGCAAAACCTACTAACTTTGATTTTAGTCCTAAAAACTCCTTCTTTGATACAGCGCAATCCAGCAAAAGTAATATTGCAAGTCGACACAAACTACGCTAACGCAAAATTCAAATATGAAAAGTCAGCATCGCATCGGGAGTTTTGACAAAACAATATCGCAACTAATACGAGATGGAAAATGTTATTGAATAAGCGAGTTGACTCCCAGAGGGGAGGATAGGGGAGTGTGTCCGGCACACACACCACGACAGGACAAATGGACCTTTTTCATTCTAAAATGAATAAAACGTAATATTTTTCATTTCGAATTGAAAAGGTTTCAAAATCTGTACATTAAAACATAAAATTGAAAAGGTTTCAAAATCTATACATTCATCAGACTTATTTCCTGGTCGTGTTTCGCATTCACGTAGGAAATCCTTCCAAAGATAAACCTACTCGTATCTACAAACGTATCTTTAATTAAAATAATTTATTTAAGTGGTCTCAGTTATGAACACATTCTTCTTACCTGTGTAATCCATGGGTGTACTAACTTCTAACCCATATATGTATAGGTCGCATCCCGGTGAAATAACACTTGGACTCGCTACGTGTCGTTGCGCGAGCACTAGGAACACCGTGTCGTTCCTATGATCTCATTTTGGATGATTACAACTGGCTCCTCGTAGTTGTTTGTTGGTGTATTTATTCTGTGCCGCCATGTGTGCGTCCGACTGACTGCATGAACGGGGTGCAAACTGCACGTCCAGTCCCCCCCTACCCCCCGACACCCCCCGACACCCCCCCGCGTGCATAATGTATGAGCGCGATATTGCACTCCGGCTGCGGCTATCTTTTTGCTAAACCACGAATTTGCTCCGCCAGAAGTTCATGATATTGACTTTATTTTGGCGGTGTAGCTTGGGAATTTTCTGGGATTGAATACGATAGGAACAATATCTTGGAGTGATTTGAGTTTGCATCGAATACTCAGAGTTTGCTAGTAGCTCAGTGCGGGACTGAAGCTTGAAGGATTGAAAATAAGCTCAAAGACTTCTTGCTAAAGAAATACATACAATGAGGCATTAACATTTTATTTTTGATGAATAATGTCACCTAATTAGGTTACATAATTACTAGCTCAGCAAAGTACATCAGATCCGAAGATAAGCTTCTGTTGCATTAGATACAGCCGCAAAACCTAACGTCAGGCGAAATGTTTCCCTCGCTTTCACAATTCACACAATTCGGGGAAACTAGCCCCCAACTGGCACTCGGTGATAAAGTTACAGTTATAAAGTTGCGCATTGTCGCAGAACAATGGTGGGAGCGTCGCCCGCGCCCGCGCCGCCGCCTCATTAGTATTAGGCCTCATTTAGTGAGAGCGAGGCTTTGCGGCGCCTATCAAGATTGCTCTCGCAAGTTGCAGATCAGGGGGCCTTAGCCTGTAACGCCATAGTGCCAAAATGGGCTCCCAGTTGACAGCTTCAATTACGATTTATTAATGCTGTCGGTTCTTTTAATGTTCTTGTAGTACAGCAAATAATATTCTGATTCTAATTCTAGAGGGTTAGTTCTCTGGTTGTAAGAGAAAAACGAGGAAACCCCGGATTTGTCCTTCTGCTGGGACGCCATCGACATGCCATTGCGTTACAGGCTAAGGCCCCAGGCCTCTTGGTGTGAGAATTTCCTTTTCCTTTATTACCTCTCTTAAAAAATCTATTGACAATTTACTTGTTGTTACTCTCACGAAGAAGAAACTCAGACGAAGAAATAAAGTTGTGAAAGTGGCGTTGGATAGGTCATACTATGTGAAGACCCGAAAACCACCCCTCCAATGGTGTCCAACTGGAACACGGAACAGAGGACGCTCTAAAACTATCTGGCGTCGATCAGTACAACAGGAAGCAAACAGTTTCCGGACGAGCATATCCGAGCTTGAGACGAAGGCGCAAAATCGTCCAAAATGGAAAACTGTTTTAAGAGCCCTATGTCCCTGATTAACAGGCGTGGTTGATGTTGTTAGAAAGGTGAGACAACTCAAGTGGCTATGGACAGGACATTTGATGAGAGAAACTACATGGAAATGGACTAAAGACATTGTTGAGTGGTACTCAAGAGGGGAAAAAAGAAAAAGAGGCAGACCAGCCACCAGGTGGGAGGATGATCTGCCCAAAGGATGGAGGAGGCTGGCGAAAGATAGAGGGACGTGGAAGTCTCTAGAGGAGGCCTATGTCGAGGGACAGCCTGACTAAAATCAATAATCAAAATAATTAATTCTTGCATGCTTTATTTAATCTTTAATTATTCTAAATGGTAGTAAAAATAATTCAATTTTATTATACAATGATATTAATTAAATCAATAATAATAGGTACTTATGAATGTAATTTGTTTCTAATAAGTCAGAGAAATAAATGCTATTTTTATTTATTTTTATTTATGTCCCTGATTAGGAATAACTGCAATTGATAATGATGATGATGAAACTCACGCTTTTCATCTAATTAAAAAGAGTCCATAGCCAATCTCGTTGAACATTTTGATGAGCGAAAATGACAACTCAAAGAAACCCCAAAAACAGTCGCGTAGATCCGCTCCATAAGTCCCGCGCAGCCAATAGAAGTAAGCCTAGTGCCGCAACAACGCAGTGTCCATTGGCCATAAGTTAGCACCAACGCTGCGAAACATTCAGTCGCGCCCGCAAAACAAAACACTGTCCCGCGCTACACAAACAAACAACAACTTTAATCCAACCGGCGACAGACTCTATTCCGTTGCACGCTTTAAAACAGTCCCGCAAAGAGGATGAACAGGCTAATTGAGTCTTTATACCGTGGGTGGTAGAGGTGTGAATACCGCTCGGGGGCACGCAATCGATATTGTTTCAGCAGTGTTTGCGCGGTACAAAGCCGTGTTTGTATGTGAGTGTCCGCTCACCGCTGGTTGTGTGATTGTGTTCTAATGATGATTGCTGCCGCGCCTTGCTGCTTGCTGCCAAACACTGAGATGGAATTAGATCAAATAAATAACCCTTCGCAACGATCCCATCGTTTTGTAGATGTTAAACCGGAAATAATGTCGCTAATTGTACCATAAATATTAATACTGTCAGTCCTAATTTTTTTTTGTTAAGGCTTGAAGATAGCAGCGTGGCGGGAAATTCAAAATTTTCACAGTTTTTAACATTTTGTAGCTAAACTGAGCTATTTTTGTTCAGCGAATTTTCGTTCGCGGCAATAACATAGTATTATTTTCATTATTGTAAACAACAGAACAACAATAATTCAGCCGATTATGTGTTCTGGTCTACGACAAGTTTTTTGGGCAGTGCCACTGCTTCGTAGACCAGAACACATAATCGGCTGAATTATTGTTGTTCTGTTGTTTACAATAATGAAAAGAATACTGTTTTATTGCCGCGAACGAAAAATCGCTGAACAAAAATAGCTCAGTTTAGCTACAAAATGTAAAAAACTGTGAAATTTTTTAATTTTTCGCCGCGTTGCTATCGTCAAACCTTAAATAATGAATATTCCAGGTAACCTAATCTAAAAAATATCAGAATCCCTGAGTGTATTGAACTTCATTAATATTTGGTTCGCTTTTGTACATATAAGTTTTAATTAATGACCAAAATGAATAATGAAATAGTAGGTATAGGTCATAGAGATAAAAAATACTAGAAACGAAGAAAGATGAAATTACTTATTCTGGCCGACTGCCGAATAAACCCTTAGGCACTTAATCATATAACTTAAATATTTCAATATTTAAATAGTTATGAATGCTCTACTACAAGTGGCCTAATTTAACTTTTAGATGCGGCACTTATTTCATACATTTATTTATCTCTCGAATGGAGATACGTACCTATAGCCAAATTAATCATACAAAGTAAAGGGTTTGCCGGTCATGGGACAATATTTTATGTATTTATTTGGTCCAGCAAAGGTTGGCGGAATAAAGAGAGCCGTATAAATAACCGGCGCGCGTATTTACGCGGGTATTTATAAATATTAATGCGCTACCTCTTCACCGCATGTTTATGTATGTGCTCGCCGGTACATAATATGTTGCGTGTGTATGTATGTGCTGGTACATGACTAACTGCTCCTGAAGGGGATGAAACAACATTAGTACATTACTGCCGCGGTCTTTAATGGGTGCGTTTCTGGCGCGCTTTTGATGGCCGACAGAGCGCAGCGTAGCGCAGCTCAAGGCCTTCACAGCGTGGTCAGCATTGCAGCCCTTGATGGACAAGCTGGAATGAAGGCCGAGACCGAAGGTCGAGGCCTTTATAGCGCGGACAGCAAGGGCTGCAATGATGACCAAGCTTGACGGCCGAGAGCGTAGCTAAGCTAAGCTCGAGGCCATCATAGCGTTGCCAGAAGCGCACTCATTGCAGACCAAGGCTTGTATAGTGCTTTACTCAAACAATGCGAGTAATTTAAATAGAATCAGCCTACCTTTTGTTTTAGTTTACTTTCTGTTGATTTTTCATTCCGCAAACTTTTCGTAGATAAACTTGTATTTTGCCTTTGAAATTGGTAGCAATTGGTACCTTTAAATCTCTTATTTCGCTTCCTTTTTATGCTCGGCGTTGTTAAACACATTGAATCGGAGGATTCGTTGCTTGAAGAGTTCACTTTTATTTACAACAAAAACAGCACCCACAGAAAAAAACACTTCGAACAACGCGCGAAGCGGCGAAAACAATATGGCCGCGCTTTTTTTTCTATGCAATTTGTAGACTGCCAGCACCCAAACAGCCAAATTCTAAATAAATACTTTTTGTGCCTGACTTTTGAGTTCTATTTTTGAAACAAAACTCGACATTAATGGATTTTCATACAGTTTTTCTGGCCGCAAAACACGACATTAATGAAATTCCATACCACTTTTCTGGCGCCTAATCAAAGTAGCCCGCAAGTCCTCCTTTGCTCAAAGAAGGTTGTCGAATTAATGACCACATTACGAGCTTTTTTGAGTAAAATATTATTATCTTTGATAAAACTATCTATTATAGAGCTAGCGCCAACCACAAGGTATCTCTACATTCATCTAGATTAACCATCTTGTGTTAGTTTATTATGACAGATTGTCTTCAGCGCCTCTTTTATCTAAAAATTCTAATAAACCTCCGAGCGTCAAAACACTCGATAAAAGTCCTTATTTAAATGAACAATCTTTTTTAGACATTTAAAAACGGTTATTTTTACGGTGGATATTTTAGATAATACAGGGGCTGATGTTTTATTTAGCTTTAATCACCTGTACCTCTAGTTTAGAAAAACCACAATTATCAAGATGGTCAGTGCTGCCTGTCTTACTCTACGTTGACATAGAGTCTACGTAGTTGTGTACTGTGAAAAAGCGCCATGCATCATAAACGCGGCTTAAGCCTGTAACGCAATGGCGTAACGATGGGTTCCTAGTAGAAGGACCAAACCGGGTTTTTCTCGTTTTTCTCCTACAACGGGTGGACTAACCCTCTAGAATTAGTATCAGAATATTCTTTGCTGTGCTAGAAAAACATTAAAAGGACCGAAAGCATTCATAAATCGTAATTGAAGCCTGACAACTGGGGGTCCATTGAGGCACCATTACGCTACAGACTCAGGCCTCAGGATTCAGGGATATAACCGCATATCTTAAATTTACTAAAGCTTAAGTAAACTTGGGTAGGTATGGCAAGCAAAACCACGATCGGAAGCTACAGTTACCTACAATAAAAACGATATAATAAGGCGGTGGCCGGGCGGCGGGCGGAGGCAGTTACAGCGATATTTCTCGTGACGCATAATATTTTGATACAGAGCGTCCCGGGGGACCGCGGTGGCGGAGGGGGGTGGTGCGGTGAGGGGGGGTGAGGGGGAATCGCGAAAAAATTAAATGAAAATAATCATAAAAGCGTCGGCGCGGCTTAGAGTGAGAACGTTCTGGAATAATGGAATACAGACAGCGTGAGTGAGCATCGATGACGGTTAAAATTAATCAGAGAGTACCTTTGAATTTGAATTTGAATACATACCTTACTAGGCTGGGCTAACTGACTCTGACTACTACAACGAGCACGCAAAGAGTTTAATAAAGCAAAGATAGTACCTATCCTACCATTATACTAAAAGACAAGAGCTAAAAATAAAAACAAAAACTTGAACTTCTGTTTCTCTCTTTTCAGATTATTTCATTGAAGCTTACGAAAGTAAGTTAAAAATTGTTTATTAAATGTTTTTGCTACTAATTATGTTATTTTAGCCCTTTTATTAAAAAAATATGCATTATAATCCCATTTAACAATCCTAAAGATTAAACCGGAAATTATAGCTGGAGAGCTGTGACAATTTGACTTATTTTATCGTACAAGGCTGGGAGTTGGTAGGCTGATAGAGTAGACTTCGCTGAGTCGAAAGAGTTGAAAGTTTGTTTTTTTGGCTTTGAAAGTTTAAATGTTTAAGTGGACTTTCTTTCCGTACAAGGCTGGGAGCTTCTAGGCTAGTTGTACTCAGCTGATCACAAATTCACAAAACAATACACTTTCTAGGTTATAAAAACGATTTTTTAACCGCGACTGGCCAAAATATATTTTTCCCAGACTCAGCGAAGTCTACTCTATCAGTCTACTAACTCCCAGCCTTGTACGATAACATAAGTTGAATGGTCAACAGCTCTCCAGCTAAAGAGAAAAAAGAGAATAAGAGAGAACAAAGCAGATTAGGTAGGTGTACACTGTATCATCAAATTGACCAAGCTAATTAATTATTGAAACTACTAATAGGTGCAACATCAACAATCTCAATCACAATTAGCTCCATTAACGCTCATTGCAGATCAATAAATTAACAATGAGCTACATTATATTAATGCGAACAACATCGCGCCGCGCTGGCGGCGGTTTGCAGTGAGTGCATCCACTGCGCGCTCGGCGAGCAACACTCACTGGAAACGCGATTATAGAGGCGTAATGTACGACATGACATCGGCATTGATTGTAATTAGCGGCGTTCACCACTTAGCGCGACTGCGATAATGTCGGTCGTGAGTTTTAATTACCTGCATTTACGAACGTATGAGCATATAATTAAATTTTCAGATTACATAATAAACTTTTGCTCTATGTTTGGTTGCTCTAGATAGGTTGATTTAGGTATAAAAACAACGACAATACACAAGTGACAATAATATAGCGGGAGCAGATACTTTGTTAATTTTTTACGGTTCGGTAAGGATTACCTCCAAGGACTTGACCTCCAAGTTTCATATTATTTTTATTCTTCTTGGATCTACGCCAAGCACCTCTCCAAGTGTCCACTAATAAAGGATTTCTATCAGCTCCATGCTCTTTTTTATTTCTTTTCAATCCATTCAAGATACCTACATTAATACTTCCGATTAGAAGCGCACTAGATTTTGGTAACACCTTGAGTAAAGAGACATTGCCAGAAGTTACACTACAATTAAGGGGAAATTAGCGGCCATAGATCCAAACCAGCTCTGCTGTCGAACCTTACTCAGTAACTACTAGTGATTGGAGTAAAATTAGGCAAAGCTTACACCTTACACCCAGCCCACCAACAACTCTCTCTCTCTTTCAGTGAGCAACTCAGCCCTGAGCGCGTGCGGCGGGGCAGACAAGGACGGCAAGAAGAAGCACACGCGGCCCACGTTCTCGGGGCAGCAGATCTTCGCTCTGGAGAAGACCTTCGAACAGACCAAGTACCTGGCAGGCCCAGAGCGCGCCAAGCTCGCCTACGCGCTCGGAATGACCGAGAGTCAAGTCAAGGTAAGTTTTTTTAAATATTAAATCTGGTAGGCAAACGCATCTCCTGTCATTCGCTCTTCCTAATCTTGTATTGGGCCACCTCGGAAAAAAGGTGGCAATGTCGTCTCGCCACGCCACCTCCACCTTGGCCACCTTCCGTCGCAGGTAGCCATCGTGTGAGGTGTGGGCCACTAATCACATGTCTAACTATTTAACAAGAAATCATAGCATGCAAAGAAGCTTGTGGTGATATTAAGGTTGGACGATAGCAACGTGGCGGGAAATTCAAAATCTTCACAGTTTTTTACATTTTGGAGGTAAATTAAGCTATTTTTGCTTAGCGATTTATTGTTCGAGGAAATAACATAGTATTCTTTTTACCCGACTACGCGAAGCAAAAAGGAGGGTTATGATTTTAGCAGCGTATGTATGTATGTATGTATGTATGTATGTATGTATGTATGTATGTATGTATGTATGTTTGTGTGTTCATCTGTTCCCTCGCAGAGCCTAAACTACTCGGCCGATTTCAACAAATGAGGTGTCGTTGGATTCGTCTTAATCACCCAGGTAACATAGGATAGTTTAATTTTGAAAAAAATCAAGATGGCGGCTGTGCTGCGCCCTAAAGTGGTGGACCTAAAAATAAAAATTATCGGATACCATCGTCATGGGTATCAAATGAAAGGGCTTTAAAAGACCTTTTCAAAAATTTATAACACATGTAGCGTCAACATAACAAATAGAATAAAAAATTCAAAAATGTGTTATTTGCCCTTCTTGGTTCTATTCTTGGTGATCGTCCAAAATGACTTACTAAAAAGCTCAAAAAAAAAATAGAAGTTAAAAACTAAAACCCGACTACTAAAAGGCTTAAAACAAGACCTGTTTATCCTTAAAATAGACTCATAGATAATTAATCGTAGTCGGAGGACACTACATTCGCATTTGATAAACCGATGGCCTCCGACTACGATTAATTATCTATGAGTCTATTTTAAGGATAAACAGGTCTTGTTTTAAGCCTTTTAGTAGTCGGGTTTTAGTTTTTAACTTCTATTTTTTTCATTATTGTGAACAACAAAACAACAATAATTCAGCCGATTATGTGTTCTGGTCTACGAAGCAGTGGCACTGCCCAAAAAACTTGTTGACGAGCAGAACACATAATCGGCTGAATTATTCTTATAATAATGATAAGAATGCTATGTTATTGCCGCGAACAAAAAATCCTTGCACAAAAATTGCTCAGTTTACGTACAAAATGTAAAAAAACTGTGAAAATTTTGAATTTTCCGCCACGTAGCTATCGTCCAACCTTAAGTATCAGCTCTTGTGCGACGGGGTAACCTTTTATCCCTGACAGATTGCATACGCTTTATAAGACTCGTTTGAAAACGTTTTCTGTCGTTGCAATAATTATACAGACGCCGTTAACATTTCTACGGCCCAATTGATCGACTATAGAATTACTGCATCACACCATAATGCAAAAGGCAAACGCATTCCATTTCACGGCTCTCATTGTGGATTTAATCACCGAGCGAACCCGCGGCGTGACGTCATCATCTCTCACGCTCTGACGCCATCGCATTTTCCACTCTGGTGACCCGCCGTTTCATATGGCTAGTAAGACTGTTGGGGTGTCTAAGAGTGTCACCCAGGGGGTCATTTGGCAAGGTTTGATCCCCCGGCGCAGCTGTGCGATTGTCACACTCAATTATCAGCGACACGGCCAATTTGACTCCTCGCTAAAAGGCTGATTAACCAGACGGTTTGACTGCTTTTATACTTATCGTATACGTTAACCTATAGTCAAGGAATAGGTAGCTAGTTAGTAGTAGATATTAATTAAAATTTTACACAGTGTATTTTTGTCAACAACTGTGTCAATACTTTTTAGTACCAAAATACTTACACATACACTACAATTACCTTCGTCTGATTCTAATGATACGTCCTAATACTTGCGTCAGAAATCAAATAAATATCCTCATCGTTGATTTCAACTTCAGAAAATTTCGGAAAATCTTGTCAAATAAGGACCACAGCTTCACAAACGGTAAATATGCGAGTCAATAGAAACAACAAGCTGGGCTCAGCTAGACGGATGTATTAGCTAAGAGCGGCCACATGCCGCGTGCACTGTGGCGGCGGCGGCGGCGGCGGCGGCGGCGGCGGCGGGGGCGGGGGCGGCGGCGGGGCAGTGCCGGCCTGTAAGCGGATTACACAGATTGAAAAGTCAATCAGTTTAGTGCGCCCCGATTCACTGCCACTTGCTAATGTGTATACCAAAAGGGTATCCAGGGCAGACCCAATCATTGAATATGGTCAACTTTCTGTCACGTAATCCGTGCCAAACTTTTAATTATAGCGCTTGAACAATCATTGTTATTCAGTGATACTGTGTCGGAGTCTCAATCTATCAACGTAATTCAATTTAATATGACAATATCAATGATGTTATCTTTGTTTTCTTCATTGCTTGTCTTTGTCGTGTCATGCTGTCGATTGGTCATGAATCAGGGCGCGGCGGAGTGCAGCTACTAGCAGCGGCTTAGCCCCGCGACACACTGTGCTCGTCGACTCGACCGTCGACGTGTGACGTCACAGGCTTGATTAAACCATCCCGGCTGGAATCACGCGATTATAACATACTTAACTGATATTGCTTGCACTTGGCTTGAGATGGACAGCGGGGCTTTTGATGTTTCAACTAGTGGATCAATTTGATTAAAAACCCAAAAACCACTAAATGCACGGAATGCAAGAAGGTTGCGGGTTCAAATCCTGTCCCGAGCGAATTTTTAACCTTATAAAAATCTTTATAAAAATTCCCTAGCACGGGTTAGTGCTTTAGAAAATACAAAAAGTGATCAAAAACCACTAGTGTAGTGGCTAGTAGCATGACTTCATAAACGATCATGTTGACTATTTATATTTTAGGTATTTATGCAACACAACACAGCAGAGTACCTATTAATATACGATTGTGTAACGTCAGATGAGACGGATGAGGTTTTACGAGTGAATATTCTTAGTTCCATTTCTCCAAAGAGGTAATTAAATTTGTAGGATCAATTTATCTGATTAAATTGAGCACATGACTTACCATATCATCTCAACATGTCAGGTCTAAAACCTAGTCCTCCTTGAAAATGTAAATAAATCACTTCAATTTTGTTATGAAACGCAAAAACCCACAACCCTTAAGGCCAGGTTCACACGGCATTGTCCCACACGTTTTTTTGCAGTATACGTCTTAAATAATAAATAGTGGCGTATACAATGTACATTAAACCCGTGTGAATGGTTCTATGTACATTGTATGCACCACTATTTAATTTGATTCGTTAAGACGTTTACTGCAAAAAAACGTGCAGAACGATGCCGTGTGAACCGGGCCTAAACGAAATGCGAAAGCCAGAATGGAGCGATACATTTCGCGAAACAACAAACGATGACCCTTCCCAATTAGATGGCGGAGCGCGACCGGTGACCGGCGACCGGCGACCGAACTCGTATTTATATTCTAAACTAATTAGGGAGTGACAGGACCCTCCCGTACCTCCCTTTACACTTGACACCACAGCAAGACAGAACAGTGCTTTTATCTTCTTCGTTCAATGGAAATACTGGACTCCTGTGGCACGAGAATTAATTTCAGAAACCAAACTTTACACAATGTTGTATCGTCTCGAGAACTGAAGGTATGAGAATTATTACCGGCCCAGTGATAACCATATTGCTGATATAGAGAAAAATATTTTGGGCAAGGAATCCACTGCGAGAGAATGATGTGGGAGTAAAACATCAATAGATTTAAAAATTTTGATTAAGTTATAAAAAGCAAACCAAAAGGCACAAAATTGTGTATGTTAGTTTAATTAATCATTTCTAAATCTAATATTGAAGGGGGTGATGTATGTGTTATTTATTATGTGTGGCAACACTATAGAAATAAAGCGGTCTTTGTCGAACCATCTTGACTTTCACTACAGTATAAGTTAGTGCCTCTGATTACCCTTTTGTGGATCCGTGCCGTTTGTCACGATTGAATCTCTACCGACCACAACTAGGACCTTACAAATATCCGCGCCAAAGGGTATCAGATGCGTAACACGCGATTGACAAAAAAGCAAAACACAAGCGATCCGTAAAGCCGCCTGAGCCGCATTTTGATTGAATATTATATGAACAGCCGCTCGACCCGAGGGGAGCACAGCAGCACACCCTTCGCTGGATAGTGGCACCGCTGCATTGGAGCCGCTGACTGCAGCGCTAACTTTACAGTCGGGGATGTATTTATAGACCGAATTTCAAAAAGACTACATTCAAAAGTCTACGGTCTGACCTACGTCCCTACGTCAAAATCCTGACCTTTTAGTGTGTACACACGACAGCACGTTGACTCTTACACGCTAGTACTCTACTCGGTTATGATACATGACTTAAATGTGATTTTAAAAGTTAGCCGTTTTGATCGTCGGCGAAATAATTTTCAGCGTTATGACATTTCGAATTTAGACAGTGACTGAAAGGTCCTGTCAAACTTTTTGTCAGTTTTCATCAATTTAATATAGCTTTGATTGTGGGGACACTGATAAAACGTTTTAAAAAATCGAATGTACTGTACCAAATCTATATGGAATCTGATATTTTTTCGAGACTTCAGGGTTACGCTCATTTTGAAAGTATTACACTTCGAGAAATAGTTTCTTACACCACTTGTTCTTTTTTTTCATAACTTTACTGCATCTTGAATGAATCTACCTCGTAACTTGAAGGCAGTTTTGTGAATTACCTTTTATATTAGAAACCTACTAAAGACACCCAAACTACGTAGTTCAATCCTTTAGCGCATCGCTTCAGACGTCTCCTACACGTGGGTCGAAGTTAAACTCGGGTCGTAGGGTCGAACGAAGCGCCGCGGGGGGGTCTACTGTCGACTGGAGTTTGATTCAATTACACAGAGAGCATTTTGTTAGCAGTAATTCAGTTATCTACTCGTTATAGCCCCTGTGAGGAGTACTAGTTACGATTAACTTGAATTGAATGGCATTTTAACGATATTAATGATCGCTAACAACAATATATTATCGCACATACAAAGTTTCAGCTAATCCTGCGAGGCGGGAGCTGATATTATGAGTTTAAAACTAGATGTTTGCAGAGATTGTCCTATTGCTGACGCTTTCGTTGGAACAATTTTATTATAATGAATTCACTTTTACTTCTAGAACGTTTTCTCATCTTAAATTAAGACAGTGACTTAAAACAAAACAGTGTCCCAGGCACTGCAGCGACGAGTGGTGTCTTCACCCATCTAGTGTGAATGAAGGTCTCAATGGACGCTGTATAAATCATCTCGCTACGTAGATGCAAAGGCCTTAGTTTATAATTGTATAAACCAGTATTTTTTTTTTTTTAAGGCGTAAGTTTACTTACGATGCCACAATTGTAACTATCATAGTGTCAAAAGTGTATATTACTTGTTAACTTTTCACTCTTCACCTAATCCAAGTGAGTAGCGGATCTCCCTACGCAGTGTAGTGCCTTAGCCTGTAACGCAATGGCGTGTGGATGGCGTTCTAGCCGAAGGACAAGACCGGGGTTTCTTCGTTTTTCTCCTACAACTTGAGAACTAATCCTCTAGAATTAGAATCAGATATTCTTTGCTGTGCTACAAAAACATTGAAAGGACCGACAGCACCGAAATTGAAGCCGTCAACTTTGGGCCCATTGTGGCACCATTGCATTAAGGTCTGGCAATAAAGCGGTGTGTAATGGAGCGCACGTGATCGTGTTAATGTTAGCTGGCGGAGCCTTCATCCGTCACTCGCGCGCTGTCGGCGCCCGTTAGCGACACCATTTGTCCGTGAATCTGCAGTTTTAGACAAAAATACTGGGATTTTATTGATCCCCAGAACATGATATTGAGGTGTGGGCAAGAAGTGCCCTAGTTTACTTATGGAGCGCCGATAATGAAATGAATTTGTCTATGGCTAGAAGTGTAGATGTGTAGTGATGATGATGATAAATGCACTGCTAGGAATAAGTTTGTCAAAATGTAATGTTGATCACTATAATAGTATAACTATAAACTTATTCGCTAGGTAAAGATTTTTCAGTTATTTGACTTCGACGTTGTAGCTCTAAAAAATAAGTTGGATTGGTTAGAAAGATTTTTTTTGTTCAATTATTTCATGTTGACATCAGTAATTTCATACAGGAAATTATTCTAATGGAGCAGTTGTAAATGCTTCTGTTTTGGTAATAACACCAAACACTTTTGACTTAGTTATTTAATTTACGACTGCAGCATGATAGTGTTAAATGGAGCGGCACAAAGCGTCCCGTTTGGACCGCATCTGTGCATCGCTCACACACATACACACATTCCTAATACACACACACTCACATAGCGCGATTATCCGTGCCTCTGTACCCCTGCGCTAGAGAGAGGAATAAAATATTGTTATTAAATAAACAATCATCCTTCACAATTAATTGCATTACACATTCGATGTCCCCTTTTAGTTAGATCGGCAAACGGAAGGTTCGGTTTGTCTTAGTATCTTGGCAAGATTCATGCAAGATTAGTGCCAGTTGGTTATTGGTGGGGTTTCAAGTGGTTTTCACTACTATTGTCTATCATCAGGCAAGTAGCTACTGGGCATACGTGCCCGCGTAAAAGACTCCTAAAAGTTTATTTAAACCTTTACGTAAATTAATTTGTAACGTTTCTTGAACAGCCCTTCTGGACTTGGGTACTTAGTGCCTCTCCCCGCGGACTCATTTATGGAATGGCAAATGAGCTGTGACATGCATAGAGGGGAATAGAATGACGCTCCGGCGCCACGCTTACAATGCGCTGTAAACCACTCTTGTTGCGTTGCGTTAAGAGCCGTTTCGTCCTGTACTTGGAATTAAAATTAGGTCGCGATACAAAGCAAGTAATGCACTTTAAACAGCTTTTAGTACAGGGAGTTAGGAGTGGTTTTAGTTTGTGTGAGATGAAGAGTAAAGTTGGTGATATTAGGGAGGGCTTAAAGCAGTGGTCGCATTGGCCTCGGCTCAATTTGCGAATGAAAAGGCGCTATTTGTAGCGGCAGTTAGCTGGATTAGGGCGGCGCACACTCGCGCCGCTAGGGCGCAACCAAACTGAGTTAGTGGGCCTTTGTTAACTGTAAATACCTTGTTTTGATATTTGAAATTAATGTTGACTTTATAAAGTTTTAATACCTCTGTTTAGAAACTAAACATTGTACGATTTTTTTAAATATCCGATTGATGATTTAGACATTGACAACCTAGAATAATTGGAAATGTTATATAGTTTGTTGATCGTAGCAATATTTACCTACATATTTGAGATTTCAACCATAGGACAGTTAACCTCCACAGATTGAAAAGTAAAAAAACAAAGACACAATACTCATACATGCAGTAAGCATGCACTTATTAACTTGTGTGTGGTAGTCACAGTCTGTTCAAAAATGATTGTAAAAGGGGTCGTTTATCTCGAAATCATTTAAATGAGTAGATCTCGAGCCAAAAGTAAGGTATTAAAATATTGCAATAATCCGCGTCACTGTAATCCTTGCTATAAACTGCATCACGCTATTGTCCAGCTCGTAAAGTACCGGTAACTATGCGTCCCTGCCTACCCCCCGCCCGCGCCGCCTGCATTCATTTGCATAACGATTGTGCACCGAGACCACTGGGCTCATGGTAGGTAATCGTATGAGGTAGTGGCCACCCCTGGTGTCAGAGTTTTTAGGCCGCCCAAAGGGTCTTTGACTTGGCTTAACGATTGTTATTAATCAACAACAACCGGGACCAACGGTTTAACGTGCCTTCCGAAGCACGGAAGCGCTCAGATTACCTACCTACTGGGCTCATAGTCCTGTGAACAACTAACTGTACACGTGATGCATACCCCGCCGCCCTTGCGAGCGCAGTAATAAACGGGCCTTTGAACCGATCGCTGTGTTTCATTGCTAGCCTACAATTCCTTCACTGGCGTCGACTTGTGTGATAATACCCGCGTTTAAAACATTGTGGACCGCAAAATGTCTAATTATATCGGAAATTTAAGTGTGTTCGATCATAATGCTCAACAGTGGTCTATATTTAAAGGGAGGCTAGAACAATACATAAAACTAAACGGTGTCAAAGTGGAAAGCAAGAGTGCTTTGTTAATTACTCACCTGTCCGACGACACATACAGCTTGGCTAGAAATCTACTGCATCCGAAAACATTGGATAGCATCGGTTTCGAGGATTTAGTCAAGGAGTTGGACAAATACTTCTCTCCAAAGCGATGCCTGCTGGCAGATAGGGAAAAATTTTATGAAGCTAGGAGATCTACGGGAGAAAGCATCGAGGAGTGGGCGGCGCGAGTGAGAGGGCTCGCCGTCCACTGCGAGTTCGAAGGCATGTTGGATCAGGCGCTCCGTGACCGTTTTGTGCTGGGCATAGGCACAGGAGCGGAACGAGACAGGCTCTTCGAAATGGATGCAACTAAGCTCAGCTTCTCTAAGGCTTTGGAGGTGGCGCAGCAAGCGGCGAGCGCGCGACAGGCGCGTCAGTCCGCGGGACCTGCGCGAATCAAGGAGGAGCCGGTTTACTGGACGGGCGGCGCGCGAGGTGGCGCGCGAGCTAGGCCCCGCTCCGGGCCCGGCGGCGCCGGTGGCAGCGGTGGCTGCGGTGGCGGCCACCAGGGCGAGGGACCCCGCTGTACTATCTGTGGGCTCCGATTCCATGACGCCGATAAGTGCCGCTACAAAAATTACCGTTGTCAGGCTTGTGGCGCTAAAGGCCACTTGAAAAAAGTATGCAAGAAAAAAGTTAAAGTGCATAACGTAAACATGGAAGAATCCGATCAAAGTTGCGACAGTTGCGAGGACTGTAAGGAATGTAAGCTTTTTAATCTCAGGTATGTTAACTATGATCCTATTCTTGTATCGGTTTTTATTGAAAACGTGACCTTTAATATGGAACTAGATTCGGGATCTAGCGTTAGCGTCATGTCAAGTGAAATGTACAATGATAATTTCTCCAATAGGCCTCTGTCCAAATGTAATTTGAAAATGTGTTTTTACAACGGCCACAAAATAACGCCTTTAGGATTTTTTACCTTGCCTGTACATTTCGATAAGACGGATCGTGAGATAACATTTTACGTTATTCATAAAGGCGGCCCACCATTGTTAGGCCGCGATTTCATGACAAAGTTCCGCATGGAATTCTCCACTAATAAAAATGTTAATTATGTGGGTAGTCAGGAGCGCGACGTAGAGGTGCAACAGCTAATGACGGAATTCGGAGACCTATGGAAGAACGAGTTAGGTTGTTTTAACAAATTTGAAATAAATTTGCACCTCAAACAAGACTCGAAACCACGTTTTTTCAAGCCACGTACAGTGCCCTTTGCCCTAAAGGAAAAGGTAGAGGATGAACTAAATAGATTAGTGCAGTTAGGTATTTTGGTGCCAGTTAGCTGTGCCGAATATGCTACCCCAATCGTCCCTGTTCTAAAGGAAAATGGTAAAGTGCGAATCGCCGGCGATTTCTCTGTATCTCTGAATAAAGATCTACATGTAGATAAATATCCTATGCCCAGGATAGAAGAAGTATTTGCTAAATTGGGAGGGGGTGAAAAGTACTCTAAAATTGATTTATCAAACGCTTACAATCAGTTTAAACTTTCGGAAGCATCGCAAGATCTAACCACAATCAGTACGTCAAAAGGTCTATTTAAGTATACTAGGCTTGTCTACGGACTAGCGAACGCACCGGCTTTGTTTCAAAATGCTATGGAAACACTGTTAGGCGGTATAGAAGGCGTCAGTATATGGCTTGATGATATTTGTTGTACGGGACCGGATAGGCGGACTCATTTGAGTAGGTTACGGGAAGTTCTGAGCAGATTGAAGGATGCCGGTTTACGGTTACAGAGAGAGAAGTGTGTTCTTTTTCAGGATAGCGTCACGTACCTAGGCTACGTAATAGATAAACACGGGCTACATACTAGTCCAGATAAGGTGACTGCGATATTGAAGGCTCCAGAGCCGACTAATGTTACGGAGGTAAAAAGATTCCTTGGTGTAGTGAACTATTACAGGAATTTTATTCCTAACGCGTCATCCATACTAAGTCCGCTGCACGAACTACTCCGTAGCGGGGCTCCGTGGGAGTGGGGCGCGCGGCAGCGACGCGCGCTCGAGCAGGTCAAGCGCGAGCTCGCTTCAGAGCGCGTGCTGGTGCACTTCGACAAGGACGCCAGGATTGTCCTGTCAGTCGACGCTGGACCAGGAGGTTTGGGATCCGTGTTGGCGCATGTTGGCCACGACGGCCAAGAGCGGCCACTCGCGTTCGCCTCGAGGTCATTGTCGGAGAGCGAAAAAAACTACAGTCAGGTGCAAAAGGAAGCGACCGCGATTATTTTTGGTGTTAAACGGTTTCACCAATACCTTTACGGTCGCAATGAACCATTTATTTTGAAAACTGACCACAAACCCTTAATATCCATTTTTGGTAATAAAAATGGTATCTCGGTCACGACAGCCGCGCGCCTGCAGAGATACGCCTTGATATTATCTGCATACAATTACCTCGTCCAATATACACCGGGACACAACAACATCGTAGCGGATTATTTCTCACGCGCGCCGGTAACCGGGGAAAATAGTACTGAGGAGGAGGGTAGTAATGTTTTTGTAAATTTTCTACATTGTAACGTCGACCCAATACAGTTTTCAGACATAAAAATGGCAACGCGAAATGACAAAACCTTACAAACAGTTATGAAGTACATGAAAAGCGGGTGGCCACGAAAAATCAACTGCGATAGTATTCGTCCTTATTTCCAATGTAAGATGGATTTACAAATTGAAGATGAATGCTTATTACGGGGCCATAGAACTGTAATTCCATCGGTCTACAGAGGAAGAATGTTGCAGGAATTACATTCGAGTCATCTAGGCATAACCAAAACAAAAAGTATGGCTAGGAGTAGAATATGGTGGCCGGGTATCGACGGCGATATCGAGCGGTACGTAGGCTCCTGTATGACATGCGCTGCGGTAAGGAGCGCGCCGCCTCGCGCCCCGCCCGTTTCATGGCCACAGCCGACTGGTCCGTGGCAACGCATACACATAGACTACTTATCCGTGGGGCAAAGGGTATACTTGGTTGTGATAGACGCGTTCAGTAGGTGGTTAGAATGTATTTACATGAACAATGGCACCTCTACTCACGCTTTGATTACAAAATTAAAGAACTTGTTTGCAATGTACGGACTTCCTCATCTCATTGTATCAGATAACGATATAAAAATAAATTCCGTAGAATTTAACAAATTCTGTTCAGCTAATGGTGTCAAGTACATGAATTCTCCTGTATATCATCCATGCAGCAATGGGCAAGCAGAGAACTCTGTTAAAACATGTAAAAAGATGTTGAAATGCATACTAAGCGATAACAAAACAACGGAACAAATAAATGAGCAACTTCTAGATTATTTGTTCACTTACAGAAACACGACCCATTGTACAACAGGTATATCACCTGCAAAACTTATGTTTGGAAGGGAATTCAGGTCAAGGCTAGACTTAGTATTACCAAAACAAAACTCGGAAACATTAGTCAATGAAGAGTTACCGAAAAACAGACAATTTAAAATAGGAGACGTAGTTTGGGCACGCCGGTTTTCCAATAGGAAAGCTCAGTGGGCCCTTGGTATTGTAAAGAAAAAGCTGGGAAACAGAATGTTCGAAGTGTTGATAAAAAATGATATGTGTAAAAGACATATAGATCAACTCACACACTATACAGGACAACCTATTAGGGATTTAATTTGTAGCAACGATACGGAGGAGTCTGACGTAGAGCAGCCGGCTCAATGCTCAGGCTCGCCTCCTCGGTATGTTGTTCCATCGTCGTCACCACCACAGCTTCCACAAGAAAATGAATCATTAGATTCACCGGTTGTAACCGAAGTTATAGATTGTACTACTGGCGGTGGTGAGGAGGAGGAGCAATGGTCGGAGGCACTCGAGACTAATGTTTCCCAGCAGCCAGACATGGTAGAGGTAAGGGACAGTGGACAACTGAGTAGCTCAGAATCGGATGATATTGTTAGTGAAGTTAGTCCACCAACCCCGCCACCTACGCGCTCTCTCAGACCTAGAAATAAGGTAGACTATAAGAAGTTCTTTTGAGTTTTATTATTATTATTTAGTGTAACTTTGTTATGTATGTTTAGATGTTTTTGTTAAGAGTCTATAAATGTTTCAGACTTTCAAACTGATGTTGGAGGAGTGATGCATACCCCGCCGCCCTTGCGAGCGCAGTAATAAACGGGCCTTTGAACCGATCGCTGTGTTTCATTGCTAGCCTACAATTCCTTCAACACGTCACAATGACATGATGTAACAGCACATAAGTGCAAAGTAAATTTAAAGTTTCAGGAACCGTAGCTTATGCTCGCTGATATTGTGTTGTTATTGCGAAAGAAGAAACTTCGTGTTTAGATAAAAAAAAATGTTAATGTTACAGTATGATGGCATCAAGTATAAATTATAATGCGGTAGTAGGGGCTGACTGTCCTAAAGATAATCTTGAATCTGTGTTGAAAGTTCAGATGAGATGCCGTCAAATATGAAAGCTAAAGAGCCAAGGAAAAACATAAAATTATACGTGATAGGCGAGCTAAGTTCATATGCTGAACTTTATAAAGTCAAACTCAAACATTTTATTCATTATTCAGTAAGTAAATCAAATACACTGAATTTCAAAAGTAAAAGATAATAACGATTGAAATTAAATCAATATTAGGTACTATCTACAACTAAGTATAAAGCAAAATTTTTTTGTCCAGCTTCACTAGCTCTGATCGTACTTGGAGAAGAAGCATAGTAAAGAAACTCCAGGGATCTTACATTCTAGTGTTTAAAGATAATACATTTGTAATGAAGGTACAATTTCACACATTATTTAAAAAATAAAAACGATGAAACCGATTTTCCATAAAGTGATTTGATAAAAGACGCAACTGTCAATTTGATTCGCACTCGGCAACCAGTCACCCGATCGCTAACGAAATAACGCAATGTTGACGCTTTAGCCTCACTCCATTACGCCGCGGGTAACGACTAACGACCAACGACGAGATAAGATGCACGAGGCTTTAAACTCGTGTAGATCGCTATCTGCACCCCGGTACCCTTCGGGGGTAGAATACACACGCACAGAAAGCTCAGTTCATACAAAATCATTGACTTGAAGTTTCTGATACTTTACAACAATGAGGAAAATCAATGGATCAAATTGATCATAATAATTCAAAAAAACACGGGCTTTGGTAAAGAAATTGTCCATTAATTTTCTGCTAAACAAAGTTTAACATGCCGTTTAGAAGTTTTTTTTTTCACAATATGGGCTGAGACTGAGGTCGAGTAACCTTTATAAAGCGGACCATCTGTGCAGTGCTGGTTGGTGCCGAACCCTCGCCCGCTCGAGAGCATATTAAATTATTGTGATGGATGACGCAATAATTTAATTTTAATGTGTTTTGATAAAATAGATCTTTTATGAATGCTAAATTGTGTGACGGTTTGATGGCGCCTTTTTTGCGTGGAATTTTAAATCAGTTTAAACGTAATTGTAATATAATTTGCCTTCACCCTCTGCGAACGGCGCTGATATTAATAATAATATTACATCGTTTAATAACATAGATAATACCGCAGTTAAAATGTCCCCTTCAAATGAGTTTGTTGTTATACAGTACTTCGTAAATGACACACAAACCAAACACAAGCATGTACTCACAAAACAACGTACAAAATGTTGTAATAAACAGTTCTTGAATTGATACTATGAAACTAGAGGTCACCAAAGCAAATAGTCGCGAGTTCACCGTATAAATAACTCAAACGTGCAAAACAGTCTGCTACGTCGTAGCGCGCTACGCGGCGCGCTCGCTACGCCGTAGACACTCTACGCGAGATCGTTCGTTTCCTTTATCTACGTCACCCACAATATTGTTGTTAATTTTGCATGATACTAACCTTTTTTGGTTTTGACAAGTTTTTTGGGCAGTGCCACTGCTTCGTAGACCAGAACACATAATCGGCTGAATTATTGTTGTTCTGTTGTTTACTATAATGAAAATAATACTGTTTTATTGCCGCAAACGAAAAATCGCTGTACTAAAATAGCTCAATATAGCTACCAAATGTAAAAAAACTGTGAAAATTTTGAATTTCCCGCCACGTTGCTATCGTCCACCCTTATCCTAGTCAATAAAAGGAAACTGTCCTAGGCACTGGTGATCAGTTCAGTCATCTAGTGAAATCCCTTGTATATATCATCACATTTAGTAAATAAAAAGGCCTAAAAGAGAAAGAAATTTATGTAGAGAAATCTTTACCGTTTGAGACGTAGTGTATTGACACTTGAACGATACGTAGGCGTGGTGGAAACTCACAACCCTTCTCCAAAAGAAGGCCAGTACCTTCAGTGGCAGGCATATAAGATTTTATTGTAAATTTCGGACATAAAAATTTTTGTTAGAGTAGAATTACAGTATTTTAAAATAAATTTCTAACAGTAAACAAGTGATAATTATAGTAACAGTAAACATGTGGTTAACATTACCGTCGCCTAACTTTGTCATGACATTGTTTACTCAGTCGCAGCGCAACGTGATGAGTTCAGCAGACGTCTACAATCTACATCCATCGATCGACAGACTCACATACAATCGGATTGATTCGATGAAAGAATATCTACTGGATTGTTTTTAAACTTTGCGTTTTCAATCTATTTGTTTGGTTCGGTAGAGTCAGAGAAAGAAGAATGTGTTTGCTTCTTCCTTTGGATAAATTACAATGGAGGATTTTTTTGTTTAGATATATATTTTGTAGCGACTCATCTTTTTTGCCCCTAATTGCATTGTTTCAAATATTGAGTGGTTACATAGTAAAACATGGGCACAATTTTATGAGTTGATATATGTTCCTCCTTTTTCTGGATTTTAACTCAAAAGTATTCTTAAACACCCAAATTCACGTCTTTATCCTAGAAAAGTAGACAAAGACTCTTCGATAACATTGCACAAATCATAATCGCTTGTGGGGGACTAAACCACAGCATTAACAACGCCGATCGCATTGACGTTCAATAGAAACGAAATGCGCATTTAATTGAGCAAAGTCAAACACAATGCGCATGAGCCTATGAGCCGCGCGGTGTGTGTGTCGGATCGACCACATGTGTCATGTGACCGGCGATCAGTCACGCGCGCGCCGCCCGCGCCGCCTGCGCCGCCCGCCCGCCCACCCGCCCACCGGGGCTAGGGTTACCATCCGTCCAGATAAGTCCTTACATGTCCGGAATATTAGACTTTTGTCCGGACTTTGTCCAGCCCTCTAATTTATCCGGTTTTTTTATTAGATGGAATATGAGTAATAAAACTAAATATTAAGTAATTTACTATTAAAACAACTAATTAAACAAAAACTAATTAAACAACAAACTTCTCATTGATCAAAAAACTAAATATAAATCTTGTTTAACAATCAACTTAACAATAAATCTTCTATTGCGAACTAAGTAAGTATTATTTCCATTTTGTGACTAAATAGTCCGGACTTTTATCGAAATTTTTCATATTCCTAAATGGTAACCCTAACCGGGGCTAACTATCGGCGAATATGCTGGTTGCAGTGGCGTAGCTACATAAAGACAAAGCGGGACAATTTCCCGGGGCCCCAAGCCCACGGGCCCTGAGAAAAAACCGTATTCAACTAGTAAAAAAATCTCCCAGCTTGGAAAATTTTTGGACGTCCTTATTTGGACCACCCTGAATAGGTATTCATATTTTGACTTGATAAAACCTAAACAGTTAGTTGGGGCCCCAGTTTGTTTTTTTCCCCAGGGCTCCTGCTTACCTAGCTACGCCACTGGTTGGCTTTCATCCTTCTAGCTACGTCGCTACTGTCACTTGATGTAAGTGGCAGCTAATGTACACACTGACTGACCCAACAGAATGACCTAATTTTTTTTTAACAGTCCACGCAAGTTCCTTTAATCTTCTGCTCTGAAATTTAACTAAAACCCACCACCAGATCTTGCATTATAACTCACATACGCCCATATTCCCGAAGGGGTACGCACTGACATCAATAAATTAAGCTGGGTTCGTATTGCCTGTGGTATCTCTTTGGCAGAAAGAGCTCTCAATATTTATGACTGCAATACAAGCACTTTTGGATAGCCTGAGCTAGGTGCCAGCGTGTGTGGGGCGGTCAGGCCGCCCGTGTGACGTCGCGCCGGGGATAACGCGTGCGGGGCGGTCAGCGCGCGTGCCGGGGCGGTCGGACCGCCCGTGTGACGTCACGCCGCCAGTGTCACCGCACATTTACATCACAAAGGGCCGTATTGTGCCGTGTGTACTGTATTGTATTGAACCGACTTTGTACCGCGTCGTGCGCTCCGCCCCCGCGGGTGCCCGCGGGCTAGCGCAGTGATAACACACCGCTTTGTAAAGTTTTTTGATTTAGAGAAAACATTTCATTGTTTATTTTTGGGGGGACAAATAGAGACTTCCGTTTACAGAAAAACGATAGCAAGTTTTGTAATTGTTGTAAAATAAAGGTTGATCATGAATTTCTGTAAGTATTCCTAACTTTGACTTGACTTTGCATGCAACGAGAGCCCGAGGAGGGTGGCGTGAAAAGGTCTTACTTTTTCCCTTTCAGCCAGCAATGCACAAATGATGATGATGATGATGAACTGAGAATGATGATAATTTTGACTCTGTATTGTATCTTCGATATCTTTATCTTTATATGCCCCATATAAAGACTATATTTCTACTAACTACACAGATAAAACCAAGAAAAACAAAACCCAAGCTAATATAGAACAGTGAAGAGACAAAGAAGTGTGGGCGATAGTAGAAACTAAACAAAACCGAGCTCGCTATCGGTAGACAATGGAGCAACGTCTTCACATAGCACATCTACTTACTATTTACAGAAGGCAGGTTTTGGCTTGCATTGAATTTTTTTGTAGAATAGTTCAGTCAAATAATAACACACAGCCACTTAGACAATCTGACATAGACCTTTTGCAAAGCATGCCTATATCGTGTAGATAGAGAACAGATAGAGATAGAGAACACTTTATTGTACACAAGAAATACCACGGACGTTTCGTGTACCGGATATCACGAAACTTTTTGCCTTTATGAACACTCGCAGAACTAATTAGGTACATTGCATCGACGACTATTAGCGACTCGTTTATTATACTAGCCATAAATGTATTTATTAAACCCCCGGTCAAGAGAACAATAAGCCAACGATGGCGGAAAGAGACAGATCTGTCTATGCCACAAGCCAAGAGGTAACATGGTTAGCCAACAGCTTCTTTAACAAACAATTCAAAAAGCTGTTTGTGCTGCCTTTTCGCTCAAATCATATTATGGTACCTGACGCCACAACAGAAAATCTCACAGCCTTTTCTCAATGAAAATTAGCATCTATTAAACTCGGTAAAAGTACTATATTAGCGCTCGCCAAGTCGCCACCGAGTGGCCATTGTGTGTGTGTGTCTAGGGCGCGCGTGTGTACCCCACACGCTCGGGCGGGCGGCGCTGGGCGGGCGGCGGGCGGCGGGGGCGCGAGGGCGGGCGGCAATAAAAATGCAAATGGCGGTGTCGACAGGGGATTTCATTGTTGTATCAATCACGCTCCTCCTTATTATTGCGGGTTTTATTCGGGATCTTCTCGTTTATTGTTTTCGAAAGGGATCTGCGTGGAATTGTTTCGCTCCGTCCGCGCCCGAGGCGAGGCCGGGCCGCATTTATAATACGCATATTTGTCGGCGTAATGCGATGAGATTGCGCGCTTCTGGCTTTACGTGTAAACGTCTTTGTAGCCTCCAATGTTATCATCGAGGATTATTATGTTGCTTGATGCATTTATAACTAGGCCTACCTATACGTGATATATGTATAATACATACCCATATACTCACACATTTTCCCTAGAGGAATCAACAATATGTCAATTACCGTAAAATTTCGTTGAACCGTTGAACTAGTCATTCTTAATCGATTAGTGAAGTTAAGCAACATCGGGCACGGTCAGACTATGGATGGGTGACCGCTAGTGGCAATAATATCTGAGCGCTTCCGTGCTTCGGAAGGCACGTTAAAACGTTGATCTCAGTTTTTGTTGCTTAATAATGTTATGCCAGAGCCATGTCAGAGGCTCTTTGGGCGGCCTAAAAACTCTGACACCAGTGTGTCATTATCCTCATACGATTACCTACTTACCAACCTATTGCAGTAGGAACGTGTCAACTTTATTGGCTTAGATTTTTTTTTAATATCTGCTAATAATCTTTCGTAAAATTTATTTACCGTTATGACTCACAATTACCGAGTAGTGTCTATTGAAAATTGTCTACTAAAAAATCCATTTAGTGAAACAAACGATCACTGTCTAAATAAAAGACTAACTCAGAACCCCATCAACACGCGGTAAACGCCACAAACGCGGCCGATACCATACCTGTGTGACAGTTCTCAGCCCGACTCAGTTTAAAGTTGTGTAACGTGGTACGTAATCAAATTAAATTAAGATATTAAAACTAATGAAGTAATTGGATTAGCGTCGCGCGATTGTGTTCGACGACGGAGTGAGTGACGCGTCCGGCTCGGTCGGTCTTTACACTTTCAACTAAATTAATTTGTCGCCTTTTACTACCGTGATATGGCAACAGTTATCGATGATCAAAAACAAAACCTAGGCATAGTCACGATGTATGGCCATATTTTTACAATAACTCGGCGGCGGTCAAAGTAAACTCTAGCCACACCACTTCATGCCATAATTATTGCAGTAAATAGGCTGTAGACGGTAAAGTAGTGTGGCTTGAGCATAAGATTGTCCACCAGCAGTTGGATCCACAATCTGTATAGCTATCGACAACAATTAAGATCAGGTCACAATTAGCTCACAATTAAGATCACAATTAGGCAATCATTCTTTAGTTGTGGAAACCTAGGCAAAGGCTCGGGCCAGAGACAGAACTCTCTCTCTAGGCTATAGTTTGCTATTTGTATTCTTTAAAGCGCTAACCCGTGCTAGGGAACTTATACCTTTAACCTTATAAAAATCTTTGAAAATCTTTATACAGGGTGTTAAAAAACCGCCAACAAAGCGGGAAACCACGTATTTTCCTCATCATAAGGAACATTTTTGCCCAAGGAACTATGCCTGGGAAATCAACGGTTTCCGAGATAATGAGGTTCAAAGTCGGACTTTTCAAAACTCTTTTTTTGCAGAAATGTATTCAGTATCTAGTTCTTAACATGCCTTCCCAAGAAGCCATATCAAAATTATGAATATTTCTTACAAAAAATGACGTTAAAATTGCAACCCGCAATGTATTCTAAACATCGGCACTTCAAGCTTAAGTAACATAAACTTATATCTACGCTTGCGCAATATGACTTCTGTGCGTTACACGTCCATTGTGTGATAAAATATTTTTCAAAATTATAACCTAAAAAACCATAATCATGTCCCAGCAATAATTTATCGAAAAATTACTTTGTTTTGGTGTCTAGTATGCGTGGCTTTCGGGTCTGTTGGCGGACTTTTAACACCCTGTATAGTTTGTTAATAATTGTTTTTGTGACCTTGAAGAACATACCCGCGCTTGGCGGTAAAAATTTAACTGTGGCAGGTCCCTACTTAAATATAAAATTACAAGCTTGTTTTACTGACGGATGAAATTAATTGCCCTTTCAAAATGTTCAGAGCACCAGCGAGTTTGTTTAGCCAAGTAAAAGATGTAAAACATTTATAACGTTTTAATGAGACGTCGCGCTATAATTGCCCCGAGCTGATCCCCGAACCCGGGTGTAGCTGTAGCATGGCAAACACAGCCAACACGGGCATCGAACCGGCGACGACGTGACAACTTCCAAATAACCACTCACATTTTACGCGAACAAACAATTATTTATTGCCGTACACCCTGTATTTACGACGCCGCACGACAAGCCAAACTGAACTTTAAACTCCCAAGGCTAAGGTGGAGATTTGATCGATAGAGGTCGGAGTACACTCGAGCAAGATTAATAGGGCATAAAATGTAAGATAATACAATATACAAGAAGACACGTTGTTAACCGTTCCGCTGGCGACGGAGCTGGGCGTGTCTGCTCATCTCGCTCTTTCTCGTGTGTCTGGGGCATGGTGTCTCGCTCTGGCAGTTTCAATTATCTGCGTAATCCCTCAATTAGGGCGACAGATGTCTCGTCTTGCGCCAGTTTAAAGTACGGTCGGCAGAGGAAGCAATTACCGATGATCGCGCGAGCTTTAAAAGATTTGAATCGTGTCGTCGTTCGAATTAAATCGTTAGACCGTTTGTTGTAATAACTTCCTTACGAGCCGGCGCGGGTTCTGGTATAGCCTTTGAATATTAAATTGGATTTTTATTGAGTTCCCGATTGAACAATAGAATAAAAACGTCCTCTAACCTCGTCTCTGTCTGCTTTAAAAGAATAAACATTACAGTTTGAAAAATTAGTACGAAGAGCCTGAAAATTCAATTTAGGCAATTTACGATCAATAAAATATTGAACGATATTTGTGCGAACGGTAGTACGCCTCATCCCCTGACTCGACTTAGCTAATAATTAATATTATAATGAATGTGACCGCGCACCGCTAATTACTTATCCGGAGTCACCCGCCATAGACATCGCCATCTGTATTGTGTCGCCATTACCGAGCCGTTGTGCCAAACAACCGCCCCAATAATCTGCCCATAACAACACATATTCTGTGTAATTTTCAACCTACTTATCACGGTTTTAAAGATTGAGCCCTTTAGGTGAAATAGACGGACAAATATTCAGACAGCGTAGGCAAAGCAATACGGTCCAGTTTGGTATCCTTCGGGCACAGAACCTATGATGACCACTTAAATTGAGCTCACCCAAACCTCGCGCTATAAAACATTCTTAGTAAGGATGGCATTAATAGTCGTCGACTCAAGCGAACTCAAGTAGGGGATCTCAGAAAGTGAAATGCTAACGCCAAGCCTTGGCTTATGTCAATGTTAATCTCAAGATAGTGTCTACCAATATGCTGACAGCTACTCAAGTTTGATATTAGCCAAGGCTTTTGACTTTTCTGAGTTCACCTACCTACTTGAGATCGAGCTCAAATAGGTGATCTCAGACGAGTATATTAATACCACCCTAAATTCTCCCGTAACAGTTACCGAAACAATTTTAATTGCCCTGCAATCTCAGCGTGTAATCAGGCTAATCGGGCATGTGGCTACACCGACACGGCCGAGCCGCTGTAGAGATGTAGAGATAGTCGCGCGACAAACGCGCGCGGTAATCCGCCATGTCTGAGCGGTCCCACGCATAGGCGCAGGCCCGTGCGACCCGCGAAACTGGACTGTTGGCCTTGTCGCTAAACGTCCACTGAAATTACTGTCTTTAAGACGCAATAGGACGCACAACTAGCGCCGCCAATTAAAAAAAACATATTTCCTTTTTGGATGCGTTTTTTACTAAAAACGCTCCTGCGATTTCTCAACGCGGGGCTTAACTATTTTTAGGACCTAAGGTTTGGATTCCAGATACTAGAACCTACAAATACAATCGACTCTCGCCAAAAGTGGCCACCAAAAGTGAGAAATCGCAGTAGCGTTTTTTGCTATAATGCATCCAAAAAGAAGATATGATTTTTTTTTTTTTCATTGGCGGCGCTGTTTGTGCGTCCTACTGGGCCAAGATGAATGTTGCTTGCAAGAAGAACAATCATCATCATTATATTTTAAAAGTTGGACTCTTGTCGGTGGTCAATCTTTGTCTTCTTTCTTTCTATCTTTCCTTCAAGTATGTAGAAAAAGTCGAGTTCCAAGAACGTAGTCCAGACAAAAAAGTTTTTTTTTTTCTTAAGTAAAGAAAGAAATATGTATAGGCCTCCGCAACCGAAAGACGTCAGTTTTTTTTTTTTTTGACAAGTATCAAAAATATAATCTACGTTTGGCTGCCTTGAACCATGAAAAAAATAACATATGATGAACAATGGCAGAAAGGACAGATCCATCTCCACTACCTAGGTTTATCATCATAAACTGTCAGTAAGTACGTAGTCTCTACATTTCCAAGAGGGTCCAATGTCGATAGTCCGCAGGGCCCACGCCCGGCGGCGGCCTCTAATGATGTTTAATGAAATCGTCGCGCGCTACCGTGCGCTGAGCTTTAATCACACCGTGACCAACCCGCCCCACACTCGATACACAACTCTACCACGTACCACTTAGCACTCACATTCGATTAGCCAAACGTGAGGGTTATCAGGATCTTTTCGAGTAGGCAGTTGATTGAATTTTGACAGCTGAAAGAAACCTCCGAATTGATCAGTCATCATAAGTCACATTGTAGATTGTGCTTCTTGCTGCGTAGTAATAGAAGTTAATTTCGATGGTTGGATAGCCGGAGGTATTTTTTTGTGATTAGATAATTATAGTTGGGTATTTAATTATGAAGTAAGTAATTCAGAAGCACGGATTAATTAAAATTTAAAGTTTTCAATTAGATTTAACTGAACCCACTTTGAATGAACATCGTGACATGTTATAGTGAAAGCTATTGATTGAGATGAATATGATGGCCATATTGGCATAAAACCTCTTAAATAAAGGCATTTGCATCTACGTAATGAGAATTTATACAGCACCCAGTGGTATGTACTTACACTAGATGGATTAAAGAGACCACTCGGCGCTGCAGTGCCTGCAACATGGTTTTAGATTGAGTAGGCTTGCCCAGAACCTATACCATCCTGACAGCTTAGTCGGCCTAGCCCACAGGAAAGACGAGTCAATACTTGTGGAGCCAACTAAACCGCAGGTTTGCTCACGGTGTTTTTCCTGAAAATATAATAAAACCTCTATTACTTAACTAATTTAGGAAATTCTTTCACACGTTCCACTTTCATAAAATGCCTTGATTAGCGTAGATAATTAAATAAAGGCTGTAGGAAGCAAAGCTACCGTACCGAGCTAGAGCCTCATCTGTCAATCGGACAGACGGACGGACGGACAGTCGGTGGAGTGATATATTAATTCTCGATGGCATTAAGATAGACGGTTCATTTCTTCGATTGGACGACGCGGCATTTTAATTAACTTTGGATTTAGAATGTTTTTTCCCCGAGCTACCTGGGGCACGGTTGTGTTATTATAGTCTGTTTCAATCATTATTTAATTATTTATCGATCTAGTTGCTGATTCAATTAATGTGACTAAAAAACTCCCTAAGTGTAACGCAAAATAATTTAAACAAACTACAGTAATTACTTACAGGTTAGGCTACTGGGTCCACATAACCAAAGACCAAATGGAATTTATTGAGCTACTTTTTGATGAGTGTTTTGCGATAATGGCTTTTCTTACGTTTTACTTCGCTATTTAGTTTATCTTCACCAGATACCACTATGCAAATTATTTCTAGCCAGATCGTTTTATGCCTCAAATCCAAAAACTGCCAACAGAACTGCTACACTGATTAAAGACATCAATAACGTAGTAGGCAGGTAATCGTATGACGTAGTGGCCACCCCGTGTCAGTGTTTTTAGACCGTAAAGGGCCTCTGACATGGCTTAACGATTGTTATTACTCAACAACAACCGGAACCAACGGTTTAACGTGCCTTCCGAAGCACGGAAGGAATAATGTAGTGAAACTGTATAAAAATCAAATTCATGCACGGAAAGAATAATTCATGCACGTAAGGAATAATGTAGTGAAACTGTATAAAAAATACAAATTCATTTCATTGCTTTATCTAACTAGACTTCATTGCTTAAGTAACTAGACGGGTTATTCAAGAAAAAAATGTATTAGGTTTGTAACTTAAAATGTAGATCTCAAGCCTACAGCTGTCCGTGGTTTTCGTAAAAAAAATACCTTTTCTCCATCGTGTACCCTGTAACTGCCGGGTAGTTCCTGTTTGCTCGGCCATGCTCGACGGTGCTCGACGGCAACGACGCAATCGATGTGATATTATTCATGACGCGCCCGTCTCACGCTCTCAGCGGAGCGCACCGAGCGAGATGAACAGACAAAGGAACTGGGAAACGGAATATTACATGTTATAAGCGATAAAGAAATGATAGATAAAAGTTTTTTGACGATTCGTAAAATGCCTGGACTAGTGATCGTGATGAGGCTAGAGTTCGATTCTAGATTTTGACCTAGGTAGGCTATCTATACCAATGGGTTTTTAGAAAACATTGCCCACATTTTTAATACTCGTGTCTTTAACTTCATGATTCATCCCACACATTCATATTCTTCTTTATTCTCATAAATCTTCCAGAGTCTAGGGCTGATGTGTAATAAAATTATACGTGACATTGCGCCACGTATATTGTGTACCTGACAACGACCTTTTGAACAGTCACACAGACATAGTAATCTTAGGATTTTTTAAAAATAGCTTATGTTGCAGGGCAAAGGCCTTCCTTCAACCCAGATTGTTCGGTCCTGAGCCAATTTAATGGGTTTTTTTTCTGCTTACCCTTTTTGGGAAATGAAGACAGCGTTACAACTAAAATTAGTGTACCTATGTATACCAAATCATCAACTTAAATTAAATTGCAATGTTCTTTATTATACTAAACGTTGATCCGTTTTAGACAAATATAGACTAAACAACGACATAAACCCGTAGTTGTAGCTCAAGTTGTATATGGACGGGCAATAACGGGAGTAAAACAAATCCGCGAGTATCATCATGTAGCGCGTCGAACTGATATTATCCAAGTTTGCCGCTCGGTGTATACTGTATAGACACGAGGGAGTGATAGCATACAGAAGCGTCACTTTCACTTCATTGACATTTTTGCTATTGTAGATACACTATAGTACGATCGATAGCGTTCTAGATACATAATAGTTAAGGCGCTGTGCATAGTGAATCGCCCGCGCGCAACGAAAAATGCACAAAATCGATTCCTATATAAAACACACTAAAAAAATCGAAAATGTTCACATATAAAACCCTAGAATTAGTTGAGACCTATCTAAAACAGCCAGTTTCGTGTTGACATTCATA
>OX439378.1:40000575-40112978 GCA_949319315.1 Zelleria hepariella | reverse complement strand
CATAACCCGTGTTGATATCCCTGATTTTAAAACATAAACTGCAATATGTGTGTACATAGTACTGTACATAATATTACGTAAAGTTGGTATTGTAAATAGGTACTAAACGAATTTAACATTTTATTATAACGATACGACCCAGTGTGACAACCACGTAAGATAAAAACTAACTTGAAATTGCTTAGCTAGTTACGAAAAAAAAAGCGAAATGAAACATATTATTATGTTGCCGCATTTGCCTTATTTTGATCGCCAGTAGCTACCAAATGTAGAGTTTGACCTGAAAATACAAAGTGTTGATGCTTTCAAAGAGCAAATAATACAAATGCTTGCATTAATTATGAGTTTACGACACATCGACTATCAAATCGTCTGAGGTATGGACAAAATTTGGCAAATGTGCATTACTTTAACATTTCCACTTTGGCATAGATTATCTTACATCTCGCTCGCACAAGAAAAACGCTTATTACTGCGATAGAGACGAGAAATAACTTGCCAGATTTAGGTGACAGATCTGTACCATATTAACACGAAAGGCTTATTTAGACATCTCATCACAAAATTTAAACAAAATGGTATTTATTCCAAAATTGATGCTCTATTAAATTCGCTTTCCAAATAATATTGTAGAAATGCTAACATAGAAGAATTAAAGAGTCGTTCACTGAATCAATATGGAATCTTTTATTTGACTTATATCATCGCTATCATTAAACTGTACTGTACCAGAATTTGTATAAAATTCAAAGATAAACATGAACGTATTTTCTTTCCATATGGTTTTCAGTGTTGATTTTGATGAAATATTATTTGATATTATCTGATTACATTTATAAGCCGATAACTAGTTCTGATTGAACTAAGCCGATGTCATCAGTTACACAAACACTACTACGCGTGGTAATCTTATTTGTGGTTGAATGAAATAATAAACAGTTAGTAAAAACATAATTTGTATGCTTTTATTTGTTCTCTTTTTCTTCTTCCATTTCAAATATCTCGACTGGAAGCTAAATATTCGCATTAGGTATTTTAACCCAAGTTTAATGGGCTTTTGTGTCTGAAATAAAATTAATTGATTCATTTCATTTCAGACACAAAAGCGTATGGTGTTTTTGAACAAGAAAAAACTGATTTGTACTTCAATAACTCTTTGTTTCTGAGCTCGAAATCCTTGCAAAATCCGTTTCATGAGCTTTTTATATGGCCGGACTTTCTTCGCGTCCCTGTTTTGTGTCCCGCGCCCAATCTCACACGAATGTTATTTAAATCCGCAAATCTCAATTCATCGCGGCGGCGCGCGGAGCAACTTTCTGATTAAATCAACAGACGTGAAATGGTCTCATTCCATTTTTTAAATCCCCGGTTCGATTCGTTCAATTTATTTCCACGAGGGTAAGGTATGTAAAGCTTTACATAGCGCCGTGATCCGAAACCTTGCGACTTGCGAGGCAATCGAAGACGGCCAGTCGGGACGCGCACCCCGCGTCGCCATGGCAACCGGCCCTCGCCTCCCTCCCACGCAGGAAGAAAAATCAACAGTAATATTTAGAAAATAGAGTCGGAAATTGAAGTGGCAAGTCACCGTTTCAATTCTGCGGCATCGCTTGCTTGTAGTTATAAATGTAAAACAGTTACTGCTCCATGTCGAACAGAGATGCCCAATCCTCCCCCCTGTGGGAGGGTGTGAGTGGGAGGGCGAGAGGGGGTGAGTGAGGTGGGAGGGAGTGAGGTATTCTTTCATTTGTTGCGGTAGCCGAGGCAGCGATAAGGTGTCGCGTCTACCTTTTATTTATGACTCCATTTTAAACTGAGGGCGCAGGCACCAAATAAATACACACAGAAAGTGAAGCGTACTCGTAGTATGGAGCGAAAACTATATGGTGGGTACCACAGAATCAATGGTTGCTGGTGGCTGCAGAACTAAAGAAAGACGTAAGTGTGATTGTCGAACAAAATATGATTTTTTAATGTTGCCCGCAGCTTATACGCAAAATGTATTAGGTGTTGTAGTACGTCCATTAGGTAAGTAGGTCATCGTATGAGTAGTGGCCACCCCTGGTATCAGTCAGAGTCCAATTAGTAAAAACAAAGAAAATTGGCCCATGCTTAATTAGGTGGGCTTTATTCAGTCAAAATAGTGTATGTGCTGGGCAATCCTCTCCATCTAAACAATGTCACAGGCACAGTGGTCTCTTTGTCTATCTAGTTTGAGTGAAGGTGCCACTGGACGCTGCACAAAATATCATCTCATTATGGCAAAGGCCATTTGCCTACTGAATAAAATAACTGGGGGCTTATTCTCGGGAATATCGCATTCGACACATCTCGAAGGAAAAATCTCATGTCATTTCGTTCTTGACTACTCCCGACCACACGAGTCATGTCGAGCGAAAAAGGAAAACATCTCACAGAAATCTCGTGCCTTATGTCGAGGATGACTTGAGGGTAGGAGATGTGACATTGAGAGAATGCGAGATTCCTGTGAAATAGCCCACTTGCCTTTGCCAGAATGAGATGATTTATACAGCATGCAGTGGCACCTTTACTCAAACTAGATAGACGAAGTAACCACTGTGCCTGTGACATTGATTAGATGTAGTAGGCTTATTCCAGTTTTTTTATTCAGTAGGCAAATATAAGCCGTACCCGCCTTTCTGTTGACTCTACTTGTCCTGAAAGAGTGAGTGCGTTACGCAATTGGCGTGATTTCACCACGGGAGGGGGGGGGGAGGGGGGCCACAGTGTAGATAAAATGTATGGAGTGTAAATATTCATGCAAATCGCATGTTCTGTGCTGTACGGGAGAATTCGGCGAGATTTTTATGAATGCCTTCATTTTGTAGCCGTGTGAAGAAGCTGCATTGAATACTACTGTGGGTAGAGGGGAAATCAAAATGAACAACCTATAACAAAAGCTTGCTATATTGAGACCAACTCAGTACTTTCTTACTTTCTGATTTAGTAACTACCTAAGTAACTGTTATCTATCGCCTAAAAACTCTGACAGAAATGTAGAAAGCTTTTAGTAAACAATTATCTATTAAAGTTATAGAAAAAGCCAACTCGACACAAAAACAATTAATATGTAGAGCAAAGTCACACCCAATTTCTACAGCCTGAATTGAGTAACTATAATTACGAAATATCTTGTAGAGCAACTCTTTGTATGTGTGGCGGGCTATGCAATGCTTTCAGGAAAACTCTCGTGTCGAAATCATCAATTTTATTTACAATTTTCTCTTTGTACAATAGTGCCACAAGACGTATCAAAATCAGACAGAAGGTTGAGCCAAACAAAAGTATATAACAAACTATTCAATTTTAGAATTTCGAATTTTGCCCAAAAAGTTTCGTGCCCCACATTACCCCCCTTCAAGTGAAGCGTACGGCTCGACGAACTGTTCTGCCGGAGCGCGTAACGTAATCTTTCTTCCGTTTTTCTTCTTCTTGAGCAGAGGTAAAGGCACTCGGCGTGGTCAACTCTTCCTCAGGGCACATAAACGCTGGCTTCAGCCGATCTATGGATATCAGCGTAGTCCGTCTTGGATACTGAAGCTTGAAGAACTTTTCATGTTTCTCTAAAACTTCGTATGGCCCATCATACGGTGGCGTTAGTGGCTTTTTCGTAGCATCCACTCTAACGAAAACATGTGTGCACGTAGACAAATCCTTATGTAAAAACGTTGCACGTTGACTGTTGTTATTCTGATGCGCGGGCCTTATTGCTTCCATCAACTCTGCATCGTTAGCATGCGGTTTCGTTGGCAACAACAAGTCTGCTGGCAGTCTTAGTGTAGTACCGTAGGTAAATAACGCAGGACTCATGTTTGACTCTCGCTGTAGAGCAACTCGTAGACCCAGTAGTACTGTAGGTAACTCTTCTGACCATCTCGTGCTTGAGCCTCTTGCCATTAACGCAGCTTTAAGTGTTCGATGCCATCTTTCAACTTGACCATTTGACTGAGGATGGTAGGCAGTGGTACGGCTTCTTGTCACTCCGAGTACTTTCATCAGCTCTTGAAATAGCGACGACTCGAACTGCCTCCCTTGGTCGGTAGTTATTCATAGCGGGCAACCAAAACGTACAATCCAGCCTTCGTAGAGTGCTTTGGCGACTGTTTCTGCGGTGATGTCTCGGACAGGAATTGCCTCTGGCCATCTTGTGCATCGGTCTATGATTGTGACTAGGTACCGGTAGTCATTGGATGGTGTCAACGGTCCTACAATGTCGATGTGGAGGTGCTCGAAACGGTTGGACTCTGGGAACTGTCCAAGTGGTGTGACGTTGTGACGGTGTATCTTGGCGCGCTGGCATCCTATGCAGCTCCTCGCCCATGATGTCACATCTCTGTTTATCGCCGGCCAGAAAAACTTGTCAGTCATCTGTCTTCTTGTAGATCGTATACCAGGATGGCTTATCTCGTGCAGTGCTTTGAACGCTGCTTCACGAAATAATATCGGCAGGTATGGCCTCGGCGTATTCGTTGATGCTTCACATACTATAGGTTTCTTCAGTCCAGGTAGAGTAACTTTTGTAAACTTTAAGTTCCTTTTCTTGTAGAGATCTTGTAACTCTTGATCTTTGTCTTGCTCTTCGGCCAGTGCTTCGTAATCGATCGAGCTAGGGCACTGAATCTCATTGATCCGAGATAAAGCGTCTGCCACAGGATTGTTCGCGCCTTCTACATAGGCGATCTTGTTGCAAAACTGGCTAATAAATTGTAGCTGTCTCTCTCTTCGTGGCGTATCGCAGTTACTCGGCGGCTTCGTAAGCGCGTAGGTCAGTGGCTTGTGATCTGTGTAGATAGTCACATCAACTCCTTCTATGTAACGTCGGAAGTGTTTGACGGCAGTGTACATGGCTAGTAGTTCGCGATCGTACACGCTGTACTTCTTCTGTGCCTCACTCAAGCTTTTAGAGTAGAAAGCGAGTGGCGTCCATCTTCCTGCAACTTTCTGTTGGAGCACGCCTCCCATACTTCGGTCACTTGCGTCTGTCATGATCGAGAGATCAGCACCGGGGATCGGATGAGACAATATCGTCGCTTCTTTGATGCTGTCACGACATTGTTCAAACGCGTCCTCTGCTTCCGAGCTCCAAGTGATCGGTGTTTTGTCTTTCTTCTTCGTATTATGCAACATTTTATTCAGTTCTCTTTGTTTGTCGGCTTGACGGGGTAGACAGTCGCGATAAAAGTTTAGCATTCCAAGAAATCTTCGTAGCTCTTCAATCGTTGTAGGCTTCGGGTACGTAGATATTGCTGATACTCGGTCTTCTAGCGGTTGTATGCCGTTGGCTGATACTCGATAGCCAAGGAAATTCAGCTCTTCTTTTCCAAACTCGCATTTCTCCGCGTTGATGCTAACGCCGTACTCGTTTAAGCGTTCAAAGACACGTTGTAGGTGTGCTTTGTGCTCTTCTTTGTTCTCGGAGTAGATCAGTATGTCATCGACGTAGGCAAAAGCGATTTCATCTAGGCCTCGTAGTACTTCATGCATGAAACGCACGAAAGTTTGGCATGCGTTGCGCAGTCCGAAGGTCATGACTGTGAATTCAAACAAGCCGAACGGGGTTGTAACGGCTGTTTTCTGCGTATCTTCTTTACTTGCCATCGGTATCCAGTAGTACGCTTTCGTGATATCTAGCTTTGAAAAGATTTTCTTGCCATGCAGATGAAAAGTGAAGTCTTGCATCCTCGGTATGGGGTATCTATCTGGAATCGTCACAGCGTTTAAACGACGATAATCTCCGCATACGCGTAGCTGTCCATTGCTCTTTCTTACGACATGAAGTGGACTAGCCCATGGGCTGTTAGATGGTTGGCATACACCCATTTCGACCATGCGTTCAAACTCTTTCTTCGCTTCTTTGTACTTTTCAGGCGCTAGTGGGCGTGGTCGAGCAAAGAGTGGAGGTCCCGTAGTCTCGATCTGATGCGTTATTTCGTGCTTAGGAGGTATCTTTGTTGATAGGGGCCTGTGTATGTCTGGGAACTTCTTCAGTAGCTCGCTGTACGGATGTGTTTCATTGACTAGATGGATCGAAGGCTCGTTGTATGTTACTGCAGGCGCTTTGATAGATAGTTCTGTCACTGTATCTACTAGTCTTCCTCTGTGAAGGTCTACCATGAGACGATGGTGTCGCAGGAAATCGGCTCCCAAGATAGATTTTTTCGTATCTGCGATGACGAACGTCCACGTAAAGTTTCTTCGTAGGCCCAAGTTGAGTTGTAGCATTTTTTCTCCATACGTTGCTATAGTGGTCCCGTTCGCTGCATAGAGGTTGTATGAAGCCTGCACCGGTTTGCCCTTTTTCTTAACGGCTAGTACGGATATCTCCGCGCCAGTGTCCACGAGGAAGTGTTCACGACTTTGTCTGTCCGTGACACAAAGGCGGTTACTGGCTATAACATCGACGCCCGCCGCGGTCGATGTCTCTACTAGTTTTTTTCTGACGTCTTGTTTTTTCTTGCGCACGGGGACTCGCATCGGCTCGCATTATCTCCATAGCGAAAATGAAAGCGACATTGCCAGTCAGGATCTTGAGGAGTTCGATACTTCCTTGACGCCGAACGCGATCTTGCGCCGTTTCTTGAGTAAGATCGTTTGCGTCGGTTGAACGGACGACGGTGTCTGTAAGCGCTCCTTTCACGCAGCTCCGCAATCTCTAGCGTTAGTTTTTCGACTAGCTTCGATAAAACTTCGATCTGGCTCATCTCTGTAGTCTTGGGCGTTGATAGTGTAGCGACAAAACGAGTTTCGGTCTGCTCCCACATCTTGTCAGCCATACTTGCTAATATTTCAAGCGCAGACTCACTGTTAACTGCTAAGACGGCACGTATTTGTTGGGGCAGCTGGTTCATCCACAAAACTTTGAGTGCGTCATCAGGAATCATGCTCTCTCCAAGGTCACGCATTTTTCGTAGCAGTTGCGTTGGCTTCATGTCACCCAACTCTAAACCGCTGAGAAGTTTTTGTAGCTGGCTAGTTTCCGACTCTTCGTACACGGAAATGAGGCGCTTCTTCAGTGTGGTGTATTTTCCTGTCTCTGGAGGTCTTCTCAAGATGTCGCTGATCTGCTTGAGGTCGGTTCTGTCCAGGACTGATACGACCATGTGGTACTTTTGATCTTCTGTTAGCTTGGCGCTCGCGATGACAGATTCAACTTGACCGAACCACAGAGCTACGTCTTCCGCCAGAAAGCTGGTAATCGGGAGTGTAGCGATATAGTTGCCATTTCTGACTCCTGCAGCTTACTTGAACTAGGCTCCGTCTTCCGTGGCTCCTCCGACTTCAAAGGTTGCGGGTCGGGCATTTTCGTAGGTTTTATTCAGCGTGCGGGTGTCACCAGTTGTGGCGGGCTATGCAATGCTTTCAGGAAAACTCTCGTGTCGAAATCATCAATTTTATTTACAATTTTCTCTTTGTACAATAGTGCCACAAGACGTATCAAAATCAGACAGAAGGTTGAGCCAAACAAAAGTATATAACAAACTATTCAATTTTAGAATTTCGAATTTTGCCCAAAAAGTTTCGTGCCCCACATATGCAACATTGAGAAACTTGAGCGTCAGTACGCCCTTATATTTTGAAAGAAAGAAAATACATTTATACAACAAAAACACACATCTCATACCTAGAATGATGTTAAAAGTAGTTAAAAGATACTTAATTAGGTGCTAGGTACATGGAAATCCGTGAATCGACCATAAAAGGGATCTGGCTCAGCATAAAGTTAAGGGTACCCTTACTAAGGGCTGGTATTCGCTGAAATTATGCTCCCCCTTACCTATTTAACTGATTTGACATACCTACGTACAATCTAAGGTCACCATACAACCTGTGCCCCATCTATCAACGCCGTCTATGTCCTGAAAAACAAAATATCAACTGACAAAAATACACCGGTCCGCTACAAAAAGCGGTCGTGGGTAGTGAAACCATAATCCCCATAAATCAACGAGATTCACCTAAATCATTGCGTGACACGGGAGCTTCCATTCTTTGACAGGTGAAAAGGTAGGTACACGAAACAAAAATGCTAGTCAGGTATAAAAATGAGTGTTGTGAAAAGTTAGTTCAAGCCAAAATCCCGAAATAGATACTTTTCATAGAGTTTCGTAAGTACAAATAGATAGAAAAATAGATAGAATATTATTTATTAGTAGAAAACATTTTAAGGACAGACAGTATTAATACATTAATGATACAGATGGGTGACCTTATTGCTAATAGCAATCTTTTCCAGGCAACCGCTGAGCATAGGTATGTATGATTTTATGGCAATTCAAAT
Source organism: Zelleria hepariella (assembly GCA_949319315.1). NCBI lineage: Eukaryota > Metazoa > Arthropoda > Insecta > Lepidoptera > Yponomeutidae > Zelleria > Zelleria hepariella. Next base: position 40,104,679 of record OX439378.1, on the reverse strand, counting down.
GCTCAATGAAGTAGAAAAACAGTAGTGGTAAACTGGTAACCAATTTATCGCTGCTTATAAATATTTGATTCAGTCGCGTTGAAAAACCCAGTGGAAATCAAAAGAGATGGTAGGTGGAAAACCTAATCCAAAATCGGAACTTGAAGTGAGTACCCTAACTCAATATAACTTAATTACAAATAAAACTAATGTAGATACAAACCAGAGCCATTGACTCGTAAATACCTGAGCCGATGAAGCAGCAGCTCTATGCGCAATAAACGAAGGAAAGCGGAGCGCAGGCTGCGCGGGCGCACCGCACGCAGCCAGCGAGAAGTATAAAAATATTAGTGTTTGAGTGCGATCGGTATTTACTGCCGGACAGCTAGTGGGCCACACGCGAGATTGGGGGCCTATCCTACGAGTTACTATTAGAGACATGTTCTAAACTTTACAAGAAAAGAGAAGAAAACACCCTCAGCTTCTTTGGACACATAATGTATAGTATAGTAGGTTTATTAATGGACCAAGGCACACAACTTACAATATTAGGTTTAGGCACACAGTTGAGAAACTTACTTACTACTTATTTGCTACCCATCACCTTAATGGGGTAGGTAATCGTATGAGGTAGTGGCCACCCCTGGTGTCAGAGTTTTTAGGTCTCTGACATGGCTTAACGATTGTCATTAATCAACAACAACCGGGACCAACGGTTTAACGTGCCTTCCGAAGCACGGAAGCGCTCAGATATTATTGCCACTAGCGGTCACCCATCCAAGGACTGCTATACTATATTTCACCTTAATTTACTAACAAAACTGCGTGCAATGGCCAATCAATGGGTTCTGGCTCAGCATATGCTATGGGACAGATATAATCCCATTCCCATAGCGCTGGTATTCTGCCAGAACCCGATCCGATAATGCGATCGCCCAGGCTTAGTCCAGAGAAGCTCATAGGTAATTTTGGGGCAGGTGAATGGCAAACGCGCCAGGGGAAGGGCACCAACCAGATGGTCTGATGCGATAAGGACAGCGGCTGCAGGAAGCATTCACCGGGCAGTTCATATTACGCAACAACGCTCCCAATGGAAGCGAGTACGACATGGTCGTGATCCTCAGCCATGAGGAATCGATTAAGAAGAAGAGTTTTAAACTTACAACTGCTCGCTCTAAGGGTGGTATTCTAGAACGCTACTTAAACTCAGTTTAAACAGAGTTCAGACTGTCGATAAAACAGTGCATGTTTTAATATAAAGGAAGGGATATTCAAATCAAAACAAGCACTGTTTTATCGACAGTCGACACTACTAAACTCTACTTAAACTGAGTTTAAACAGAGTTCAAGGAGCTTTCTAGTTTGAACTGAGTTTAAACAGAGTTTAAGTAGCGTTCTAGTTTGAACTGAGTTTAAATATCGTTCATGAATACCACCCTAAGTCTCTGTGGCTCTCTGAGGTTTGATCGAACTAACTGTTTACGCCTCTAACTTTTTTTTTTATTTTGATTTTTCTGCTGTAAGTGGAAAGCATGAAAATATGTGTTGAAAATATGTACAGGGGCTTTAAGTCTGCAATGGCGAATCGAGGGCGTCTCAGTAGAAGGACAAACCCGGGGGCTCCTCGTTTTTCTCCTACAAAAAGCGAACTAGTCCCTTAACATTAGACTCACACTATTCTTTGCTGTACTAGAGAAACAAAAAAGACCGGCAGTAGGATGGGGAATAGTTTGGAGTGATTACAAAAAAGCTCATGAATATTGAACTGCATTCGAATGTTGACAAACATAACAAATATGACTCTACTGGACTCTACAAAAAGTCACACATGGAATCAATCTTCGAGAATAGTGTGCCCTAATAAGTATTGTGAAATAGGCTCGATACATCCGATACGGCCTCACGTGAGTGATTCACGTCTGCGACAGATTTACAGCGGTCAGTCGTCCGTCCGTCCGTCCGTCTGTCTGTCCGGCGGACCGGTGATTTACTGCGAGACCATTCCATTCATTATTATTTGTTAAACCAAGGTTCGTCTTTCCACCTACGGATTAGCTCAAAGGGCCATACTCGAAAATGTGCAAGACGGAAAAGTCGAATGAAATCTTAAAATGGAACATTTTCCTTCGACATTATGATAAGTAAGTAAAGTAAAGTAAAGTAAACTAAATATTTATTTAGGCAAAAAACTTATCATAACACAGTAATTCCGCCAAACTACTAAGTTTGTTGATATTTTAGGCATTCCGAGAATTGTCTTTTTCTCGTGTCGAAGGCATGTCATATACAGGGTGTTAAAAGACATCCAACAAAGCGGGAAACCACGTCATCATAACGAACATTTTTGCCCAAGGAACTATGCCTGGGAAATCAACGGTTTCCGAGATATTGAGGTTCAAAGTCGGACTTTTCAAAACTTTTTTTTGCAGATTTTTTTTCAGTATCAAATACTTAACATTTCTTTTTGAATTTTCTAAAACACTAACGTTTAAAAATTCGCTCGTTGGAAAATTCGCATCGACAGTACTTGACTCGCAAGAGGTTGCGGGTTCAAATCCTGTCCCGAGCGAATTTTTTAACCTTATAAAAATTTTGTCATTTTCTTCTCAAGAAGCCAAATTAAAAGAGTTAAGAATTTTTATATAGTTGTGTGTTATTCTTAGGTCCACTTGCGTCAGCCAGGGTTAATGACGGTTTCTGAATTGAGAAATTCGCTAACCAAATGGGTAAGTATCGTCCTGTCTCTGCAGATTTCTCATAAAAGAGTGTGACAGAATGATAGTTAAGTATTTGCTTAGCAAAATTCTCAATTCAGAAACTGAGTCAGTTTACTCTGAGTTAACGTCAATAATTGTATGGAAATAAATTAACTCAGAGTTAGTTGGCTACCCTGACTGACGCAAGTCCGCCTTAGACAAGCATCGCCCAGTACCATAAGACAAGCATCGCCCAGTACCATAAGACAAGCATCGCCCAGTACCATAAGACAAGCATCGCCCAGTACCATAAGACAAGCATCGCCCAGTACCATAAGACAAGCATCGCCCAGTACCATAAGACAAGCATCGCCCAGTACCATAAGACAAGCATCGCCCAGTACCATAAGACAAGCATCGCCCAGTACCATAAGACAAGCATCGCCCAGTACCATAAGACAAGCATCGCCCAGTACCATAAGACAAGCATCGCCCAGTACCATAAGACAAGCATCGCCCAGTACCATAAGACAAGCATCTCCCAGTACCATAAGACAAGCATCGCCCAGTACCATAAGGATATCTATACCTAAGTCAAATGCACCACCACGTTGGTCCCACGTGAGCTAAGAGTCAGTCAATTAGTTAACCTCATAAAGAGTCGATGGTTGGACGCAGTTAGTGTCCCCCACTTGATAAACCTCCCAGGTCACGAGTAAATCAATTTTACTATCTTGTTCCTGGGTAGTGTTGTGAAGGGACAGAAGCTCTGATTGCCTTGTGTCCTTGCTGTGACCCTCGGTAGACCCTCTCCTCTTCTTTGCATCGGTATCCTCATCACTGAGGGTTGTGGTCATTTAATCGGAGCAATCCGTGCTGCGCATGAGCATATCCGAGCTTGAGATGAATGCGCAAAATCGGCCAGAATGGAAAACAGTTTTAAGAGACCTATGTCCCTGACATAAAAGGAATTGATGATGATGAATCCGTGTCGTACGATGCATGGTATGGTACGTATTGTGTTGAGTGTGGAGCGGATTTGGTATAACCTTTTCTCTCGTGTCGAAAGCGTCAAACATCGTGCCCCCAAAAACGCGCCAACTTGATCGCGCTTGACGTCGCCTCCAGGAGCTTCTGCCAGCTGCATTGTGGAGCATCAGGAGGTCAATATATCCAGTGAACAGAAAGATTTATCTTTTTACATATACTACTGGTAAGTTTGCTTTATTTTCTGTGACAAACAACTACTGCGACTGCAACAGAAATATTGTAGAGTTATCTAACAGCAGTCTAGACTAGACTCAGAGATGTATCGACAGCATCGATTGATCGATGAATGTTATCTCGTAGTTACGACTTTTACTTAAATACAATAGGTGTTTTTCAACCGGGGGTCGCGACCCCCTCTAAGCTACCTTCTTTAGGGTATAGCGAATCTTCTTTAGGGGGGTTTTTGAAGGTCGTGGTTACGGTCATAAGGTGTACTTAATTGTCAAAACCCTGGTAGGAGGTAGGGAAAAGTTTTTCCACAGTTAGGGGGTCGCGTCACGAATAGATTGAAAAACACTGCATAGAGCAAAGGAGAGCTCCGTTGAAGCGGGCCTTCTATCTCTACTTATTTGATTTCCACAGCGACATTAAGCGTGGTATAATTAAAAACCCACCAAATCTGAGGGCCAATAAAATAAACCAATCTATAAAAACACAATGTGATGTCATCCCGTAACTCGAAAACAATATAAATTTTGTGTCGATCGGAGTAATAAAGACATCGAATAAAACGCTTGTAAGTAATTGGGGCCCATCGGGACTGAAACAAAGCTGCGAGACATCGGGCGAATAAAACCTTGATTGATTGATTGACTTCTAATCACGGAGTCATAAATATCACGGAACATACTGTCAGAAGTATCGTCTCTCCATAGCACCGACACATACCACAAACCCGCACGCGCACGACGCTGCCGCTGATCATTTTGATAAAGTTTCTTTCATACAAGGTCGGTATTAAGCTCTTGGAACGTATTCCGAACGTTGTAATAAGAAGTCGCACCAAACTGGCTGACGAGACGTACCGATGGAAAATGGATAAAGTCCATTGCGGAATGGCGACCCCGAGAGGGGATGAGATCGGTTGGCAGACCACCAGCCAGATGGTCCGACGACATAGCCCTAGTAGCCGGAAAACAGCGCCTGGAACAGGATCGTGAGAGGTGGCGTGAGCATGAAGAGGCCTTTACTCGGCAGTGGGTGTTAACAGGCGGATGATGATGATACACAAGGTAAAGAACACTTTACCTTGTTTTGTTTGTAGACCTATTGGACGTCATGATGATGATTATCGATAGGGGCATGTCCCTATGGACATAGGGCTCGAAGAAGGGATATCCATTTTTCACGGTCTTGCGCGGCAGCCTCTAGCTCTTTCCAGCCGAGTCCAGTCCATGCAACCTCTTTGTCAACGGAACGTTTTAGCCTAATCTATTAATTTTTTCTGTAACTTAATCACTGCTTCATAACTAGTTTGGTGCACAGTAAAATATTCTCTACTCATCTAAGGCCTTTGCGTTTGCGCCCAACGCAAGCAAGCAAGTGTACTCATCTCTCTACATTTCAGCTTTCTTGGTTCACTCAAGATCCGCTAGATATTGAAGTCCACTTGCGTCAACCGGTTAGCCAGTTAACTCTGAGTTCACGTCAATAATTGTATGGAAATGTCAAATTAACTCAGAGTTAGTTGGCTAACCCTGACTAACACAAGTCCGCAAGGCCCGGTTTCTGAATTGAGAATTCTACTAAGCAAACACTTAACTATCGCTCTGTCACGTTTTTTTGTGAGAAATCCGCAGAGGCAGAACGATATTTAAGTGCCCGCTTAGCGAATTTCTCAAATCAGAAACCGGCAGTCAGTCTTCTGTCTGTTGTGTTGTGTAGAAACGGTCATCAAATTCTAACGCGTTTAAAATATTCCACCAAATGACTCAACATTGAAACATAGCTCTGATTCCAAACAAGATAAAAGGATAGTGTCTAATGATTTAGTGCTTTTTGATACTGCGTATCGTATAGAGTTCAGACCTTCCTTTTTTTCTTGAACTTAAACCAACCTGAGGGTCAAACCTCGTTCATCTTCGAATCGTTATTGTTCCTGAAGGTCAAATATTTACAACCTCCAATGAAATGTTATGAGTTATCGATCTCAAAACAAGGCAATTAAACAACAATGTAATTTGTATACTGCAGATAAAACTTGACTCAAGGTTGATTTGATGTTGCTAAAAATTAAAAACCCAACCCGGTTCGTCATTGGCACATTTTTATAGCAATGTTTCTAAAACTGTAGTTTCTAAAACTGTTCCGCACTTTAGAACGAATTATTCCCCCGAAGGTACGAGTAGCTAATACTCTACCAAAACTACAATAATAAATTAGTTCCCTACGGTATTTTTCTATTGCCAAACTAAGTACTTACATAAGTACATATAAAATTATATCGTGTTTGTCTAGGTATGTCAAAGACGTAAATTCGTACCTTGATGGTTGATGGCAAATTGTGTAAGATATTTTGAAGTCATGAAAATCCAGATCATTAAAATAATATTCCTGAGAAAGCATTGACTAATAATAACATTTACAACTTGCAAGGCTCGCTATTAAACACCAATAGAGAGGATAATATAGTGCTTAAAGCGTCGGCTCATACGAGCGTTTTTCGAACGGCAAAAAAGCCGCAAACACGCAACGTAGGTACTCGTAGAGTCCGCGCCAGAGAATTCTGCGCGTGGGCTAAATTTTAAATGAATTATTGTGCTGTCTCTGTTTCATATGGAATAAAGTTTAATAACGAACTTCAAAGAGAGCAGGTTTATAGAACTTCTTCAATTATTATTACCTAGTGGTCGGGAGAAAATTTTCCTTCGCTCGAACAATAAATACGCCACATGTAGCGCACAGACTTTGCCGCGGACTCTAATAATTATTTCACTGGAGTAAAACTGACAGACACTAACTTATATCACTTTGTAAAATATTTGGCAGCAATATTTTACAAAGTGAAATTAGTGTCTGTCAGTTTAAATTGGCATTTGTTTCTGTCAAAATAATATTGGCCGCAATATTTTACAAAGTGACAAGTGTCTGTCTGTCAGTTTACTACAGCAGTGAATTAATTATTAGACTTTAGTATGAAAAGGTGCGTTTTTATTCATACGTCAAGCAAGAGTTTTATTATATGGCGCGGTTGTCACCGCTTTGTGGTTGGTAAAACGCTCGACTGGAGGATCCTTATAGTGCGTATGAATACGGTCGCGTTTACAACGCACATCAATCATCGGCAATCGACTCTAACGAACGCTGTAAAGTGCGCTCGCGATATTATTGCACGTTTTATTAATACATGTCGCAGGCAAGGCGCGAAATTAACAAGTGACTGCAACGCCCAATAATAAAGTCAAAGTCAAAGTGTTTTATTCAATATGCCATAAATAAATTATTTACATTTAACGTCAAAATATTATCAAAAGTAAAAAAAAAGTATATAAATCAAATACTTATTACTATCTAATACTAAGTATCTAGCTACTTTTTTTTCTCCAGCTTCACCAGCTCTGTTCGGTCTCGGAAAATAAGCATGGTAAATACTATGGGTCCATGGATTTTATTTCACTCAAAACGATGAAAGACCCATTATACCCGTGGCTAGACCGTACACCTAACACCTGCCTCGGAAAAAAATACAATTACGAGTACATTTACCCAAAAACCTGGCTTTACCAGCAAACGAGCGAGTTAGCACTTGCACCGCAGCTTCAGTTCGGTACTGTAAAACTCAATAAGAGCTGTAAACATTGGCGCGGGCCCCAATGAAGCCCGACACTAGGGTGAACCGAAAGAAAAAAAAAACAAAAATATGAGCTTTGACCCTTTCACGTGAGTGATCCTCAAGCTGAGACGTGGGAGCCTCCACAAGATACGTAACGTTATGGGATCAAGGTATAATAATATCATAAAATGAACAAAAAGCTTATAGGTACAGTTATTCCACCCCAAACAATGTCATATCTCTGACGTCATCATCATTATATTTAAGAGTTATCCTCTTGTCGGTGCAGCATTCTCCATACACTTCGATCACAGGCCAATTCCTTCGCAGCCTAGTACGTCACGACATCCACCTTATCTTTAATTTGGTCAAAGTACTCGTAGCTTCGCTGTGGCCTTCTTCTATCTCTCTTTCCTTCTATCTTTCCTCTTATCTCTGACGTAAGGCATCAAAAATCAGCAACTTGCGTCCACCGCATCCAAAGGTTACTTTGCGATTGTTTCCTTTACAATAAGAGAGTGGTTTTAATACTAATTCACAAAGAAATAAAATCATATTATCTAACCTATCTGGTGGGATTTGAACCTAAGGCCTCTTGCTTACACAGCCAAACCTTCTTTACAGCATAATATCATAAACTCCACCCGGGGTTACGCGTTTACAGCGTGTAAACGTTAATTACAATTACATGCAGTACACTTGCGCCCTTGCGGGGTGTGAGTTTCAACTGATTGAGTCTTCATTAAAAGCTTAATTAAAAGCTGTGATTATTGTTTCGTTTGGTAGCTTCCACAGCGAGATATTTAAATGGAGATGGCATTAAGCCGTGTTTCCACTTCTACCTTTTCACCACTCTGCTCGTGTAGAGACAGACCTGTTGGCATTTCCAGCCAACTTTAACTGTTACAAAACATGATATTATGAAACATCCACAAATATTGTAACGTCAAATTCCTGAAGTGTGTTGTAAATATTAGAACAATGCGGTGCCTTAGGAACTTTTAGATTCTGTTGGAGATAGAGCTGATATTTCGTGCTGTGCGGTGTATGGCAGAGGCCCCATAACAAGCCACAAGCAAAACAATCAATCGGTCGGTCGTGAGGGATTATTGTCGTTTTATTAGTAGTGTTTGGAGGTGCGTCATAAAGGTGCATATTCATAAACTCGACTCGGCTGCAGCTCTAAAGCAGAGACACTAAATAACAACCGCAAAAGTAAACCTCGCCGTCTAACAAGTTGGTGAACTGGTTGTCTATCGGCTAAGACGAAGCCGATTACCATCGACAAAAAACGAACTTTCATTTTGGAAAAATGAACTTCGTGATACAGCGCAACTGAAATTCATCTGTCAAAATGTAGAATTGGAGATTTCCAAGCATATAATTTTTTTTGCTCTGGTGCCATTATCCAGGGAGGAGTCACAGGGACTACGTTTGTATGGAGAAAACACTACTGTACTACTAACCTCTTAATGATCCTTGCTATTATAAATGAACTCATATAGATGCCTCCCTGAAAATATTTCATCAATCTACTTTCAATGGAGTGAGCAATGGTAACAATTATATCCCACCTTGAGCTTACCTTCTGTTGTACTAGTGAGAGTGGTGGAGGGGCGCATTAAAACATTTTAAAATGCAATAAATAAGGCGGTTTAACGGCTCCCCGGCCGCCATCAATCCCCCGCGTTAATGCTACACTTTATTACATGTAAATGACTCGCCCGACCTGCCCGCGGCCCCTCAGGATTACCCTGTAGACAGGTCACCCGGTATCTAACACTAGAATCTACCTAGAATTTAAAAATAAAACCCTCTAAGCATGCTGGCTCAAGAAAGACTTGAATCGACTTTGACATGTACGAGGTTTTTTGTGTTTAAGGGTGGACGATAGCAAGGTGGCGGGAAATTCAAAATTTTCACAGTTTTTTACATTTTGTAGCTAAACTGAGCTATTTTTGTTCAGCGATTTTTCGTTCGCGAGAATAAAACCGTATTCTTTTCATTATTGTAAACAACAGAACAACAAACATTCAGCCGATTATGTGTTCTGGTCTACGAAGCAGTGGTATTGCCCAAAAAACTTGTCGTAGACCAGAACACATAATCGGCTGAATTATCGGCCGCTATGAAGCGCGCCAGAAACGCACCCATTAAAAACCGCGGCAGTAATGTTCTATTTATTTATGTGCTTTTTTTTACTTTTGATAAAATTTTGACGTTTAATGTTAATAATTAATTTATGGCTTATTGAATAGAACTTTTTCACTTTGACTATTGGCTTAGACAAGTAGCCATAGGTATAGACAAAGTTAGTAACACAACCTTCACTCGATGGACAGGGTCTCTATGATTCTGTGAAGTCGGAGATCTCCACTAAAGCCTCATAAAGCCTCGCCCATGGTAATAAATAAATAATTAAACACACCGATGGAGATAAATCGAGCCATATTAACTGAATTATTTATAGTTTTGTGTGTGACAGATGATGACCGAGTGATGTGTTGCGACAGGGTCACTTGTGAAGTCTTTGATTGCTTCAGCATTGTGATGGGTATTTGGTGGACAAAGGGATGATGTCGGGGCTGTGATTTAAAGCTTTAGAGTTTTGCACTCGCTAAAGATATAGACAGACCTGTTAGATTTATTTACACAGAATATACTAGTGCCACTTATTCTCACTAAAACTAACCACTCAGCAGCACTAGCTGGTATTTTTAAGATTGGTAAGAATTGCTAAGCGGTGAAGGTGAGATTTCAATGGTCAAACAAAACATAACCCTCCTTTGGACAGTCGGTTAAAAATAGGTAAACCTGTATGATACAACACTGGTATGATCCTGCGGGGGGAGCATGACTTTTATCGAGGCGGATTTATCCAACAAAATGGTGGTTTATCAGCATTTTTGACGTCTATAGTGGGTTATATATCGCTCTCGACGATATATAACCCAGTATAGACGTCAAAAAAAACGCTCTTGACGATATATAACCCACTATAGATGTCAAAAATGCTGATAAACCGCCATTTTGTTGAATAAATCCGCCTCGATAAAAGTCATGCTACGGGGACTGCTGTATGAAGATGGCGAAGGACAGAAACATGTTACTTGCGTTGGGAGAGGCCCATGTTGATGGATATTGAACCCTAACTATTAACAGTTACTGTTATACCTAGTAATAACAAAAAACATTTTTTTCAAAGTCCATGTACCTATCTAACAACTCCAATATCTTAAATTTTTGTTTGTATTGTCAACCTTACAAATAAGACCTAGGGTGGTATTAATAGTCGTCGACTCAAGATCGAACTCAAGTAGGTGAACTCAGAAACGTCAAATTTTAATGTCAAGCTTGAGTAGCTGTCAGCATATTAATAGACACTAGCTTGAGCTTGCCATTGACATTAGACAAGGCTTGACATTAGCATTTGACTTTTCTGAGATCACCTACTTGAGTTCGATCTTGAGTCGTCGACTATTAAAGCCACCCTAAACTTCGACACATTTATCCCGCCAACCGTTGACAGGTCCACACGAGGCACAAGGTTGTCGTCATCCGTTTCCGTCACTGTCAGTTCGACGTCACCATTGTTTTCACTCCAAACACTCACTTCCTCGTGGGGTGTACAGTACAGTCGGCCACAGTCTAGGATACCCCATGGCAGCTCTACCGCGAGCGGCATAAGGGCGCCAATCGAACAAAAAGGGGGTAGCTGACTGTACCAACCAGCCATGAAGGTGTAACATGACCCGATACAGGAACCAAAACATCTTCAGCAATGATACGCGGCAGGCCGGGGTTTCCGATACTTGATACAGATGAGGTGTGGGTTACTGAGACAACACTACAGATTGAGGCAATTTCAATGAACATTCCAGTGATACCGGAGGCTGCTTCACTACCACCAGTTTTCCTCCACCTTAACTGTAGAATGAAAGTATAGTGGAGAGAAATGCACAATTTTCACAGTTTTTTTCAATTTTGTAGCTAAACTGAGCAATTTTTGTGTAACGATTTTTGTTTCAAGGCAATAAAATAGTATTGTTTTCATTGTTATAAACAACAATAATTCAGCTGATTATGAGATTTGCTCGAACTTCTAGTTTTTTGGGCAGTACCACTCGTTTGTCAACCAGAAAAACAAATCAGCTTAATTATAAAAATAATGGTTCTGTTGTTTAGAATAATGACAAGAATATTATTTTATCTCAATTTAGCTACAATTTATTTTTTATCTTTGAAAATTTGGGCTTTTCCACGATGCTACTTTAATTTTACCCTTGAATTAATACTTAGATACAGGGTGCACAAATAAATGCTTACAAGTAATTAAGTTTAGTGGGCAGCTTCCTAGTAGGCAGCTTCGAAGGGCTAAATAGGCATCTGATTGCCAACATCCGATAGGAGACGGTACTATAAGAAGAAGAAACGTCCTAATGGTCATTTCACCCATCTAGTGTGAGGGAAGCTACTGGACGCTGTATCTCATTGCGTAGATCCTAAGGCCTAAGTTAGTTAAATTTAGCATTGAGTCTGCGGTCACTCATTACGTAGGATCACAGACTCCAAAATGACCGACCTCAATAAAACCAAAACCACAACAAGAATAACATACCAACCTTTACACCATACCCTGGAATTAAAACCTAACAAAACTATACCTTCATACAGAAGTATTCGTATTCCCAATAGGAGAAAGCATATTATTGAACAACTGCAATCTGTGTTGAGTTGTCGAGAGTCCAGTTCTGGTGATTATGTAAATCCTTGTCATAAAGGCTGCATTATAAACCCCGGTAGCCGCGAGATGAATATAATAAGACGAGAATTGATACCTCCATCATAAAAAGGAAGGGAAAGAACGCCATCTTTGCTTATTCACGCGTTCATTCAGATATCTTGCGCGCCGTGGTCAGTTTCCAAATCGTTCTAATTACTTGTATGATTGTAGCGCCCAGCGCCTCTATTATGTAAAAAAAACACCCAACCGTCGAGCGTAAAAACACTCGAAAATAGCCCTTATTGAAATGAACAATCTTTTATTTGACATTTAAAAACGGTTATTTTTACGGTGGATATTTTAGCTAATACAGGGGCTGCCCCTGTATTAGCTAAAATATCCACCGTCGACTAGGTCGACTATGGGACTGCTATGGCTATATTTTCAGCCCACTGCTGGGTATAGGCCTTTTCCCCTTCACGCCATCCTCCTCGGTCTCTAGCTGCACGCATCCACGGACCCTCTGACGCCAGAGATGTCGATGATTTATGGTTTAATGAGCCTACCCTGTTCTTATATGGGGGGTGTTTCTTATATCAGAATATGGGCATCTTGTTCCAGCAGCACGGAATTTACTAAGAAAGCTTGCGAATAATGTGGTAGTAAATTCAGCGGAAGTTGGGTGCTTGATTCCTTGTATAAAAGCTTAGCTGCTGTTTATCCCGTATCACGCATTATAAACGTCGACCAAAGCCACGCAAAAACACCTGCACGAACTGATCCACATTGCGAGTGATAGAGCACAATGGAGAACTCTACTCTCTGTCACCTTCAATAATGGTCACGATCCTCAGCATTGAGGGAACGACTGAATGGAATGGATCAACGTCGATTTACTAGAGACACACTAAAGGTTGTATTTTGAGATACTTACTTTAGCGCCTTTATTGAGTAGAGCTTCTGTTACTTGCAAGTTGGCTCCGTCCAGCCGATACAACCTAACAGGCTAACAGCTGGGATATTTAGCCGCGATGCGAGTCATAAATCCATTTCGTGTGAAGTGATTATTTCTAAACGAAGTGATTATAACGAATCGGCGGCAGGTTTGCCGTTTGCAGCGCTAGATATTGTTCAATCGATGTGTGTTTGTATGTGACATCATGGCATCTTGACATTTGGTCGTTGTGGGGAAGCACCAACAGTTTAGAGCTCGGGCCCAGAAAGTCTCATAAGTTAAATAAGTTACTTGATTTTGGCATTACTTGCAATACTTGATTTTGGGATTTCAGCGATAGCGCAAACTCTATTTCATAATAAAGATTAATTATAATTAGAAAAATATCGCTCGGGATAGGACTTTGATCTCGAGATCTAAAGGTGGTGCTGTAGAAAAAACAAAACAGTCTATTTCATAATCTTGTATCAAAAAACAATCGACTCTACCCAGCTGTACCACATTGACAACGCAAAAAGGCCAACAACTCCTTGGCAGTAAATCGTTTACCTCGCCGCTTCCCGCTCTCTATATGCTCACACCGCCTCTACCTGCGACTTCCTTCCTACACCCATCCATCACCGGCATAATGGCATTCCACTCGCCGGGACAGCTAAATGGTGCCATCTACTAGATGTATCCATACTTTCACAAAGAACAACGAACCTTAACTTTACGTCTGAGACTTCAATTTGGTCTAACAGCCAAATGTCACCAACGACTAGCACTATCAAAACGTAGCCAAGCGAAAAATCGTCTTGCCTAAACTGGACAACGTTTAAAATTATTTGAAAATACTCTATCAACATTCTATGGTTGTTTTGGTGACCCCTAGAGCCTTACAATTAGTTGGCAAGGTAGACACCAGTAATATCGCAGAGAAGCTACGGTAAGTGGTCCGGGTCTACGCATGCGTATTGTGCGCGTCGCCAGGCTGTCTGCGCGTGCGTTTTTGTGTAAAATTAAGGTAATTTCGGCCTTTGTGTGGAATCTTCAATGGGGCTCGGAGTGACAAGGTATAGAATGAGAAAAGTAGATTTGCTGTTTGTGAATGAAACACGATTGTAAAGATTATAGAGTCAATATATTGTATAGGGTCAGATTTTTTTATATTTTGTCATGTGAGTGAGGAATACGTCTTAGTGATATTCTGTAAATGTAAAGCAAATCAAGCAAGATAGGTTTACAATAGAATAACTTACTTTACAATAACCTAAATTAAATGTGATCAATAACAAGTGTGATTATCTACTTATCTACCCAAATAAAAATGCTAATGCATATTCTATGGGTCTAGTATTTCTTGGATAAGACCTATTCGCCACTTTATATGTCGGCAGTAGACCAATGTTTTATTCAAACCGTATTTGATTCTTATTGTTACACAAGGTCTCGGAAAAAGAATGTCATCACATCACAAAACTGTTGAGCAAAAACACTTCCGCCGCCGGTGATGAAATCAACCCGAATGACAAACGACAAAAAGCTGCAGTATCAACACGTCATCGAGCCTGTCGATCCTTCGAGCCGGTGTTGTGATAGGACGCGCCCGGATCTGCCTGTCTCATCTACATGATGATGGTTCAGGGAGAAAGATACAAATCGTCTAGTTAAGCGAGATCCTAAATCAAGGCAGAAAAATAACATAGAGCACTATAAACTTTACTGTCTTCGTATCGCTGCGTCGGAATGCTTAGCATGGCCGATATGGTCGATTACTCGATCGATATAGTGCCTTCTGGCATTCTTTTGATCTATAAGACATAGAGATCTATTATACATAGAGCGGTACAGACATGGGTGTATGTTAGACATGTGTAGGTAATGCTTGTAATATTACAAAAGACATATTACACAACAGTGTCATGAAATATTACACATTACACAAGAGAATAAAGCATGGCACATAGCATTTCATTACACTAGATGACATGAAACATGACACATGGCATTTCAGCGCACTGTACGTACTGCAATGAAAGTGTGCAGAAATACCATGATGTCATGTCATGAAAAATGACTCATGGCATTTCAGCACACTGTACGTACTGCAATGAAAGTGTGCTGAAATACAATGATGTCATGTTTCATGCCTGCAATGAATAAATACCATGATGTCATGTTTCATGTCTGCAATGAAGAAATACCATGATGTCATGTGTCATGTTTGGTGCCATGATATAAGGTAATATCACGCGGTATGAAATGTCATGAAATATATCATGACTTCGAAGTGCACTGTTTCGCGCATGTCTAGTGTATGTAGCACCCAGCTGCAATATTTGATGTAGCTTAAAGGCTGAGATGGTAGCGGTCTTGTCATGATATACATCAGCATGACACCAGTGGGTTAGCATTCCCATAGACTTCCGACACGACTCTTCATAATTGCACATAGATAATCGGTCTGGGGGCTAATTCTCAGGTATCTCGCATTCGACACATCTCGAAGAAAAAATATCATTTTGCGGCAAATGTCACATCTCCTATTCTCACGAAGTCATCCTCGACATAAGGCACGAGATTTCTGCGAGATGTTTGCCTTTTTCGCTCGACATGACTCGAGTGGTCGGGAGCAGTCGAGATCGAAATGACATGAGATTTTTATGTTTCGAATGCGAGATTCCCGAGAATTAACCCCTGAAACTGTCAATAATAGTAGCGAATGAATAGCTAATTTCAAAGTGTCTTCGCCTCCCTAGTTCCCTAGGAGCTGTTGTCTCAAGACGGTGCGTGGATGTCGCAGGCCTCTTCCGGCTATAAACGGTCGCCGCTAATAGCTTGTTGCGTGACAGTCGAGATTTATACCGCCGCACGGGTTTTGTTTATTTGTCTTACTAATAACATCGTTAAGACGGGCGGGCGGGGAAAAAATACTAGCGTGAGTGAAGCAGATGATTTACATGGCGTTTTTAGCGATAGGGTGGGTGAAGCTGAATTTGAACTGCGACCATGCAATCTTGGGATGGCCTTAATAGTTGTCAGCTCAAGCTGGATGGAGCTCAAGTGGTTAATGTCAATGTCAAACTCAAGATAGTGTCTATTAATATGCTGACAGCTACTCAAGCTCGAGCTTTAAGACCGAGGCAGAGCTTGACATTGCATTGACATTAGCCAAGAGATGATTTTGTTTTCTGAGATCACCTACTTGAGTTCGAGCTTGAGCTGACGACTCCCTAAAAATCTTACTGCCATTCGTTTTAAAGATTGGATCGGTCACTTGGGGCTGTAGAACAATGTACTTTCCTTTTATACAGTCAATAGCACGTAAACCTTTACTTGTATTACTTATGTGCCCTTTGCCTTTACATTTTCTTTGTAAAGTCACCCGTAATATATCTGAATAGCGTGCACGCTGGTAAGGGTCAACGCAGACTGAACGAACTTAGTACACTCTACAAAACTGATTTGCGTATTAATTTCATACAAAAACTTTTCCATTGGCTATTTCCTAAAATAATAATACGTAGAAAACGACCCTATAAATTCTAAAGCTGTTTACTTCCCCAGAAAGCAATTACTTCCAATGTAATAGAGTGGATCTAAAAGTCAAGGTGTAAATGTAAAGCCGATCGCAAAAAATCGTCATAAAGGTGTTGGCACAATGAGATCTGCAATAAATCGGTGTGTTTCCTCCAGTGGGACAATGCAGCCGGAAACTGGCGCTTCTATGAGCTCTGTGGCTCTGCCCACCCTGGCTTGCCTGGCCAAAGGGCAGAAGCTCTACTTGGATTCATTCTCAATCTATCCGCTAACTTCAGGGCAATTTATCTAATGGTTATGAGTGTTCGTTGGATTCCACCAGTATCTGACATTTGAGCTTTATTTTCAAGATTTTCTATTCCGTCTGAAATGCAAGTTTTTTCATGGGAATACAAGTCCTACTACCACTGTGAGCTTTATTTTCAAGATTTTTTATTCTGTCTGAAACGCAAGTTTTTTCACGGGCATACGAGTGTTTTACATTTCGATATTATATGTTTTTTTTTTCGTGATTATTTTTTTCCTTGGTAATACAAGTCCTACTACCACTGTTCTTTTGATTTTGTTAAACTAGGATGCAGTATGCACCGTTTTAATAATCATTTGCACGTCATGCATGCCTCTATTGACCTTGCGGCGTTAAACTTATCAACGATGGAAGTAAAGCAAAATGACCGAGACAACGCAGACCTTCTGTCTCTACCACAGTGTCACCTGGATGAACTGTTCCATTGACTCCAGTCCCTCGTCTTTAATATCTCAAGAGTAATTGTTGCAGTTTTTTCCGGCACTATTTGTAGTACGCTCCGGCATTCACCTCGCGCGGCTTTGTAACTGCGACTAGATATACGCAAAAGGTATCGATACCATTCCATAGTGTCGATACTTTTCCATCGATGCAGAGGATTTAAATATCTCGATAGTTTTGCTAGCGATACCTACTCCACTTGTCTGTGTGGGTAGGTATCGATACCGACATATAGTTTCTTAAAAAAATTTAAAGGACGTTTGCATTTGTTTGACGTCAATAATAGTTAAACAATGGATTGGTTTTCTTTGCTATGAAAATATATGGGACTTCTACTTCTATATCAGTAGCTTTACAGAAGACTAGTATTTACTTAGCATGTACCGGGGCTTAATTCTGTAACGCAATGGCGTATCGATGGCGTCCCACAGTAGAAGGACATAACCGGGGTTTCCTCATTTTTCTCCTAAAACCAGTGAACTAATCCTCTAGAATTAGAATCATTATATTCTTTGCTGTACCTACTACATTTAAAGGTCCGACAGTATTAATAAATCGTAATTTGAAGCCGTCAACTTTGACCATTTTGGCACCATTGCGTTACAGACTCAGGCCCCAGCATACAGGTATCGATACTTATAAACTTTTGCCGTCTTATCCCTATCGGTCGCTCCGATTTGTTATTATTGTCGGATCGGCGCGCGGCGACAATGCCGGGACTTTATTTGTGCCCATTAACTTTGTGCCCGTTATGATGGAGGCGGAAATACTCTTGATTTGTGGCTTTTTTCGACACAGTTTCGAATGTAGAGGTCCGAAGAGGTGGGGGTCGACGTGTGGCTGTTATTTAGAGCTTGTGGGTTGTGCCAACACTTTAAAGAGTGCATCAAAGATTTGTGAGAGCTATGAACGAAAGCTTGGCAATAGTTGTTTAACAAACAAATATACAGAAAAAACTAACGTACACAGGGCAATTTTAAAATAGCTTTTTTCTTGAAACACGTCAACATCTAAATGTGATTTCCAACAAGTTTTGTTCTACGACTTTTCGAAAATCTCGAAACTTTTTATTTTATTAAAGTTTTTTATCCTTTATGCAGCGCGCTTTCGTGCCCCTCCACTCTCAAAACCACCTTTTTAGCCACTCCTGCTCCTATTTGTAACTCTGGATAAAAAAAAATATATAAAAAAAAATGTATGGAAATAAATGCGCTTTTACCAAAGTCGTAGAACAAAAGTAGTTGGAAATCACATTTAGAAGTTGGGGTGTCTGAGGATAAAAGCTATTTAAAAATTGCCCTGTATAAGCAGAACAATGTGAACCACATAGTCGATCTCCTGTTTCGAGTATGTACTTACCTAGGTACCAATTTCCATCGAACATTGCTCTTTGCTAACACATTGCTGGGAATTGGGTAATACAAATCGATGTAGATTAGATTCCATATTGAAATTAACTGCCAAAGTTGCCCCCATCCAGAGGGCCACATCCACCAAAACGGAGCTAATTTCCAAAGTGCGGATTATTGCGATTTATTAACAAGCGAGTTAGCACCGGTTCCGCCATATCGCCATTACAATAATATTCGTTAATCCCATTCAGTTCGCACGTCCCTGTAAGCCGATTATGTGTAATAGATCGGCCCTCGACTTTTCACACCATTCCCACTAACTATATCCGGTCCTAAACCAACTTATCACGAACCACCCTCGTAGGCTCTAATTGTAGAGATGTAAGGGTTGCTTTTGATAGTTAAAGTGGCAACCTTTTGGTGCAATAATTGTAAATGCGTACACAATGGCTCGCGATACAAATGAGCGAGCGAGCTCTGACAAATTCTATCGAAGATTGACATTTTGTGACAATTCCTCAACGCGTCACTTTACGCCCGATACACACGGCAAATAAGGTTTTGTGTCGATATTTGATATTATTTGCCCAAAATCGGTGCCAGATTTCTATAATTAGTTTCACGTATGTCAGATGTAACGTGGATTTCAATAAGTAGGCGCTCACACAAAGGGCCGGCTCAATGCAAGGGTGAAGGCAATAAATAAGCGCATATTATAACTTTTAATAAGACGCGATATTTTTACGTTTATCTCTTTACAGTTGATAATAAAAGCGCCTCAACGTTAAAAAGATGAGGCTTTAAGCACAAGTCTGTATAACAGAAGATTGCTTAGCTGGAGTGTGCGAAATAAATTGCAAAAACTGAGGTTTATTTAACGCTATCAAGCAGCAGAAATCTACTTATAATATTAAAACTCCGGATATGTTGCACACACTGAGTTGTGCTTGAGCTTTCATTCAAGCTAGGCAGTAAAAAATTCCAAGAGCAATTTTCATTAATATTATCCTACCAGGACCAAGAAACGTAGGCACTGTGAAACTCCATACCTGATACTAAGGGTGGTATTCTAGAACGCTACTTAAACTCGGTTTAAACAGAGTTCAGACTGTCGATAAAGCAGTGCATGTTTTGATATGAAGGGAGGGATATTCAAATCAAAACAAGCACTGTTTTATCGACAGTCGACACTACTAAACTCTACTTAAACCGAGTTCAAGGAGCTTTCTAGTTTGAACTGAGTTTAAACAGAGTTTAAGTAGCGTTCTAGTTTGAACTGAGTTTAAGTAGCGTTCTAGAATACCACCCTAAGGGTGGCATTAATAGCCGTCGACTCAAGATCGAACTCAAGTAGGTGATCTCAGAAAATTAAAATGCTAATGTCAAGCCTTGGCTAATGTAAAACTTGAGTAGCTGTCAGCATATTAATAGACACTATCTTGAGATTGACATTGACATTATCCAAGGCTTGTCATTAGCATTTGACTTTTCTGAGATCACCTACTTGAGTTCGACCTTGAGTCGACGACTATTAATGCCACCCTTACTTTACCAGTCAGTCCACCATCGGTGAAGCCAATGTTTCCCTTCTGTTCGTCTCACTACACTAAGCTCTTCAAGCGGGCAGGCTGTGAGGTGCAGGATCTGATTATGAGCGTAAATTACGCTTATATGATTGTGGCGTAAATTATCATTACGATTGGGTGTCAAACGTTGTTAAGGCGGAGATCAGACCTTATTAAATAAATACATATTTGTTTACCTCTCTTCCAGATAGAGTTGCTAACTGCAGTAACAGAGCTATGGGCGGGAGGGCTCACATGGGAAAGATGGGCCCTTTAGAAACAGAGACTTTGTACTTCGGTACAAATTAATTTTCCACAACTTTAACTTTTGTAACTGCACTTTGCAATTGCAAATGCTTGCTTTCACTGCAATTGAAGATTATTTATCGAAAGGATTTGATTATTAGCCAGTAGAAAAATCTGAGTGAAAATTGGTTTCTGTTTCAGCATTAAGTAACTTTTCACACAATCGGTAGCGATCCGCACGAGTTTTTTTGATTCTTAATGTACCCTACTAGGCACCTTACTCCTTATTAAATATTTTCTTCCAAAATATGGACGTGTGATTAATCTAAGATAGTCTAATGATAAGAATCTATCGAAGTTGCACTGTTGTTTATTCAGTCGATTTCAACTAATTGTTACATACCTTCACTTTCAAATTAAAGGTAGTAATCTCTAGCTCATAAATAAGTACTTTGGTTGCCGTATATAAGATTGTGGATTCAGCGGCTATCTGTCATGTATTTAACACTCTATTCTAAAGCGTCTGTATCGACCACCGTCTTCTAAGCTAAGATACTTTGTGGCAGTTTATTAGTATTATCTTTCACCTCAGTATAAGGTGGGTTAACTACTTATTATGGTACCTGTCTGACCAATATACCTATAGTGACCCGCGTGGCATTATTTTCGTTATTTTTTTTTAATTATAAGTCCGATATTATTTGTATCGGCTGTATACATATACCAATTTTTTTGGGAATCAAAGGTAAAGAACTAAACATAGTACCGTGTATGCAATTAAAATAAATGCCAACCTATTAACCTATGTACGAGTATCTAGGACAATAAATTCCTGTTACCGCTAAGCAAATAGTGCACCATAATTAGGTATGTTTTCGCTAGATCATCAGATTTTTTTATAACCCTTTTTAAATTAGGTATAATCGTCACTTTTTAACCTGGCCCATTGCAGACGTATATTGTACAAATTTTATCAAGCTGTAGATAGGTATTCAAATAATCTCTCTCTATAAATAGAACCTACTCTCGACGAATTTATCACACCACGGTTAACTAGACATGTGTAGGTAATGCTTGTAATATTACAAAATACATATTACATAACGGTGTCATGAAATATTACACATTACACGAGAGAATAAAGCATGGCACATAGCGTTTCATTACACTAGATGACATGAAACATTACACATGGCATTTCAGCACACTGTACGTACTGCAATGAAAGTGTGCTGAATACCATGATGTCATGTTTCATGTCTGCAATGAAGAAATACCATGATGTCATGTTTCATGTCTGCAATGAAGAAATACCATGATATCATGTTTCATGTCTGCAATGAAGAAATACCATGATGTCATGTTTCATGTCTGCAATGAAGAAATACCATGATATCATGTTTCATGTCTGCAATGAAGAAATACCATGATGTCATGTTTCATGTCTGCGATGAAGAAATACCATGATGTCATGTTATGTTTCATGTCTGCAATGAAAAAATAGCATGATGTCATGTGTCACGTTTAGAGCCATGATATAAGGTAATATCACGCGGTATGAAATGTCATTAAATGTCATGTCAAGACTTCGAAGTGCACTGTTTCGCGCATGTCTACGGTTAACACCTCCACATTATGTTGGTGTTGACCTCGGGTGCACGACGCATGATGATGTTTCCACCGGCAGCTCATTAGTGGGTGTCTAATCCGTGCAGGTAGCGGGTTCGAGTCCGGGCCGGAGCTGCAGCACTGACAAATGAGCCGCCATTGTCGGCTACCGGTCTTGAAGGGCAAGGCTGCAAGCGGGGAGGGTTCCGTGCGTTTTGATTGGTTTAAGGTTGAGAGACCCAGTTATGCGATCTCAATCCCGCAAAATTCTGAGCTTCATGATAATTTCTTGTTGCTTACAAAACTTGATAATTGTCGACAATACTCATGATTAAATTGTGCTCTCTTTTTTACCAAATATTATTCCTACCTTAACAAAACCGAAAGTTAATAAGGCAAAATACCTTTCCCGACACGGACACGATCCTCAAACATAAGGGAACGATGAAGAAGAGCACCTATTTCTCCACGGATCCCTAATCCAGAGTGAAAAATAAAAGTGTGAGCCGTTCTTTGTGTGGTGTGTATTAAAGTGAACGTGATCGAGTCGGTTTATTGGCACCACCGAAACATCTCGCGGTAGAGACAAACAGACGGTCGTCTGGGACAGACGCGAGAAGTTCGGACGATTTCAGGCTTTCAGCTCGTAATGATGATGCTATCTTAGGACACTCAGCTGTGAATTTGAAAGCTTGAATGGTGCTACACGATTGCAATCTAATTGTTTGTTCTGTAGATCAGTCAGTCGCAACACCACACTCTATCCAACAAAAACTTGCCCGTAAAATTATTATTATTGCACATAGAGCCGAATCTGCTCTACTACCATCAAAGTAAAAACCGGCCATGTGCGAGTAGGACTCGCGCACCGAGGGTTCCGTACCACCATTTTTTGCCTTTGTTTGGAAGAAAAATATAAAAAACGGCCAAGTGCGAGTCGGACTCAAGCACTTGTAAAGGTATATTTTAACATTGTTCGTCATAAATTAAAAACTATTGTAAAAATAATAAAAATGGCAATCATGCTGTAACTTTTTATTCCCATAGGTTGAAATGTTTGTCCAACAAAAACAAACATTTCAAAAGTGAGTTTTATCATAACAACTTAAAACCAAATTTGTTTGTGTAAGTACGCAATCTTTTACGAACCGGGTTGGATTTCGCCTAATGAACTTCAGCGTAGTGGAGGTGTCCGTCTCCATTGTACGTTTAAGTTACTTCTGCTAACAGCTAGTTTGTGGCGGGTCCATACAAAGCTGTAAATTAACGACCCGCGGCAGGAAGCGACCATTAGTTATTCTGTTTAATACTTATTATTAGGTACGTCTCACCCTAATGGCTTGAGTTGTGTACGGTGCACTCACATTCCTGCGCTGTGATAGACAGACAAGGTTTCTAAAATTCTATCAAATGACTCTACACACACCGGAAATCTTGCGTGATTGTAAGCAGGCTTAGTTAGCTCCGCGCGTATTCCTTGGTGTAAACTTGACCAACCTAACAAATTGCTAAGGCCAATCTACTGAAAATGAAAAGTAATAAGTGATTATTGCCATATTAATAACAGAATCAATGTTTTTTATTCAATAAGCCATAAATAAATTATTTACATTGAACGTCAAAATATTATCTAAAGTAAAAAAAGTGTATAAATCAGATACTTATTACTATCTAATACCAAGTATCTAGCAACGTTTTTTTCTCCAGCTTCACAAGCTCCGATGGTTCTTGGAGAAGAAGCATGGTAAAGAAACTCCAAAGATCTCATGCTTGAAAAAAAAAATCGTTTTGTAACGCAGGTAGGTACATAATAAATAAATAACACGGGGGTAAGTGTGGTGATCGTGGGCTGAACAAGTCTTTAGAGTTTCTGACCACTTCACTAGGCAATGCTTATCCAGCGGGTGAAGTATAAGAATGGATATCCAAATAATTATGTTCCAAAACACTAAGGACATCTAAAGAACTTTTAGCCCTAGAAATTAACAGTATTTTCCGATAGTGTCTAATAATACGTGTCCCTCCCAATACAGCCCTTTTCTAATCTGCGGTAATGAGTCTCCTAAAACAGCCTTGCCTGACTCATGGCGGGTCAAGAGCTGAGTGGGTCCGGTCGATTAGCGCACTCACTGACCCATCCCCGAGCGCGATGCTAAATCTTGTCGCGCATTAGCAGACTCTAGCCACTGGTCGTAGCTAGTTGTACGGCCGCCATGGTGCAGTGGTATTTGGGGACTAATACAAGAGTCAAGAGCTGAGTGACCCCAGTACGTGCAGCATGGTAAGCCCGAGATAGGCCCTTCTCTATGCAAAACTGTCAACTTGTCGGTCGGGCTCGAGTTGGCTCTACGCCAACATGGCGATGGAGACTAAAATTCAACATTTTTATTAAAAATTGCAATATCTACTTTCTGCTCGACATGACCCTAATCTATTGCCATCTCGAATCCCGCCTGCCATGCTCGCACAATAGACATGGCACGTCTGTCACTCGAGTTCGAGAGAGTGTCAAAACGACCATGCTAAGCATACTGGAGGCTTATTCTCGGGAATCTCGCATTCGACACATCTCGAAGGAAAAATGACATGTCCTGACCCGTCCCATGTTAAATATAGTCGCTCATTAGCAGCATTAGCCACTGTCTGACCTGGAATTAAATAAGTTTTAATTTACCAAATAAGTACGGACAGTTTTAAAACAGACGTAAAGAATAGACAGATAGAATGGACAGATAGTCAGCGGAGGTGGGTAAAAGGGTCCCGTTTGGCACCCTTCAGGTAGGTACGGAACCCAAAAAAAAACGTTAAGTATGGTGGCTAACGATTATAGAGTCATTATATTTGTTAGTACAATGCTGCACACCTGGAAGTGTACATAAAGTAATGTCGTACCTAGTATTCAACCACTACCACTGTATCAGCTGTATAAAATATCTGCTTCGTAGATAAGCCCCTCTGTAAGTAGCACGCAAATGAAAAAAATACATAATTTTCTTAGGGCCGTTAAATTAAAATACGCCTAGACTTAACTATTTTTAGGACCTATGGTCTAGATTTCAGATTCTAGAACAAACGATTTTTTTTTCATTGGCGGCGCTACTGTGCCTTGATCATCAGCATAATGACAGGACTTTTGCGTGAAGTTCTACAACATTATAAAAACCGTAACATTTCAGCTATTTTTCTGTCAAGTTTTACGAAAGTTTGTTTCTTGCTTCTCGGCTCATTGTCACCCTAGGCATTGTTTCAGCGGTGATTTATCCGCGGTCACTCGCTCCATTCCGCGTAGTTCACGCTCTTTCTTACATTACTACACTCTGCCTACACTATCTATCCGTATCCCTACTAATATTATAAATACGAATGTAAGTTTGTTTGTTACGCTTTCACGCTGAAACGGCTGAACGGATTTGGATGAAATTTAGAATAGAGATAGCTTAGACATCAGAATAACACATAGGCTACATATTATCACGCTTTTACACGTAGGAGCAAAGTAAAGCACATATAATTTTTCTGTAGTCCACGCGGAAGAAGTCGCGGGCAAAAGCTAATACAATATAAAATATACACTACACCACACTCTATGTGCTACTAGCTTATTTGGCACGTTTGCTTAATCTATGGCGCCATTACGTTGTTTTATCTAGTGGACTCTTCACCAAGTTATATTATTTAGATGTTTTGAGCAATTATGCTCTTTTAGTTTTGCAGTAAATATATCAGAATATCAAAAAAGGTGATATGAAATGAAATATTTTAGTTGCTCTTTATATTCCTCAGTACACATGATTAATGATTATATTTATCCAGACCATAAATAATACAGTACTTAATATTTCTGATCTGAATACCAACTTTATACGTAGATCCAGAGTACCAGTATTGTAGAGATACTTATGCTTAGTTTTCAGAAATTGGTCAACTGTTTGTGATGGATGGATGATGTCCAAATAGAGTCCATAATCATAGTTTATCCCGCTTCAGTAAACGAACGATAATTTAGCACCTTTTAGGCCTCGCACAGATGTTGTGACGATCACATGTGCCATTAGACATGTTACGTCCATCGTCATCACAATGAGACCGGGAATCGAACCCGCACACAATGGCTCTACCATGGACACTTTATTGACACAGTAAGGGAAATAGTTACAGAGACGACCAAGTTTTGCGACTGTAGTAAAGCTCCAGCAACCGGCAGATGTATGGCGACCGTTCGTTGACAAATTGTTACTTAGAAAAAAATTGTATGAACTGCCTTTATTGCTTGTTGACTTTGCGATTGCTTTTGCCAAATAACGCTTTAGAATGTGTAATGAATTGAATGACAAAGGTAGGGGAGCTAATCGTTGGGTCGTTTTGGACGGGCAATGCGCCTGAATATGAACATGTAGAAGGGCAAACTTAGTCGATCATACTCGTACCTACTATTGGGTAGAACAATTAGCAGTAGTACCTATACTACATACGTACATGTTCTTGTGTTAATAAAAAATGTGTGGGCTTCATGTGAGTGTTATAAAAAATTTAATTTTGTTCTTTCAACGGGCCTCTACATGAGGTGATCTTCTGTACCTAATGTTATTTTTTTTCCTTATAGCTCAGACATGTATAATATTTCTTTACAAACTATCATATCACATTATTTGATGCATACCGCTGAGCTCTTTTGTAACGAAATCTAATTACAAGCACAATGCGTGTAAGATTACAATCTGTCACAGTCAGTGTGACAGTGTGACAGTTGACACCCCGGTGGATGGACTTGAGGACTGCCGCTTTTGAATTAGAGGTATTTAACCGCTAATTAAGTTAGGGGAGGATTTTATTGTAAAGTTAATTACCGCTGTGATAAAAACAGATTTTATCTAGGGATAACTATAGGTACCTAGGTACTGGGTAATGCTTTGATGATTTGATACAGAGAAACTGGTCTATTTGATACATGTCCTATTTGGAAAACCAATGGCCCGTTTTTTAACTGACAGCTAAAAGCTGAATTCAAAGCCCTTGGTACACTTGGTAGATGGCGCTCATAGGCTTGGCCATACAAGAACCGGGATGTGGCTCAAAAATTTCGCTGACACAGATTAATAATATCTTCAGAAAAGCGAAATTTGACAGCCATGAAAACGGCTCATTAGAAGTAGAGCAACGTCCGAGGTGTTATTCATATACGACCTTTCACATTTTGTTTTGAAGTAACTCTCAATGACAACATGTTTAGAAGAAGAGTTGATTAATTAGCAACTTTTAGGCTTGCTAATCTAAAATAAACCATCAATCACAACTCTTAATCCTCGATCTTAAACACCTAAACTGGATCGATGGCTTTTTACGATTTTTGCGAACTCGGACCTGTTTCTGGACCAAAACATGAAGCTGCAGAAGTTTTGCTTAACAAAAACTTTAATAATGCCTCATGTAGGTATACTGTGAGCCAACCGTCACTTGTGTACCGCTTACAAGCAATGTCACCTTATTTAAAGTATTATTAAGTTCATGTATCTTCAAGATATCACAACCATAATAAAGGTCATAAGGGTGTGTTAAAAATTCTCACTTATTTATTTAAGACGCAGTATCTAACTACCTTAGGCCGACTAACCTGTGAAGATGGTGGTATATGCTGAGCAAGCTTCTTTATCTAAACTTTTCCTAGACGCAGTGCCTGGTCTGAGTGGTAACTTTACCCATCTTGTGAGTGAAAATACGACACTACCTAGATGTTACACCTATAACATCATTTAGGTAGGTAGGCAATGCACCTTCTGAATATTTTGAATATCTACCTGTTTTGGAATGCTGTCCATAAAGAAACGATTCGGGGCTCATTATTTTTTTTAAAGTCAATAGGGATAAAGTATTTTTTTACGATGCAAATCTGCTTTAAAGTATGAAAAATTTGGCTAAAATTAAGTGATTATTCACTCTTTTATTATTTACCATACCTAATATTATTATTTTGGAGGAAGTTGGTTAACCCAGAACATATTATGGTAACTCAGCTGTGTGCGGCCATTCGGAAAGTCATGGTACTCGGACGATCCTTATATAATGTGTTGCTTTCTGTAATTCGATAGCCTAAAGTCGGATTCTTGGCAGAACATTCCTATATCTATCTATCTATATATATCGATATATATAAAAATGAATCGCCGTGCATTAGTCTCGCTAAAACTAAGAAACGGCTTGACCGATTTGCATATTTACTGTTTTGTTTAGTTCACCATAGTTCAGGGTAGGTTTAAAAGCAAAGAAATATGGGAAAAGTTAAAGGATTAGCTGAAAAACGGAAGAAATAAAAATTGGTAATTTTGTATTGGAATCGCCATTTTTGACGCGGAGAGTCAAACTATTTCCGGTGATACGAAGTTCACCGGGTCAGCTAGTTTAAGATGAAATACGTCTCACAACTAGCGCCGCCAATGAAAAAAAAAACATATCTTTTTTTTGGATGCCTTTTTAGCAAAAAAACACTCCTGCGATTTCTCAACGCGAGGCTTAACTGTTTTTAGGACCTAAGGATTGGATTCCAGATCCTAGAAATTAAGAATGCAATCGATTCTCGCCAAAAGTGGCCACTTTTGGCGAGAATCGATTGCATTCGTAGGAAATCCAATCCTGGAATTCCTGGATTTTTTTTCCATTGGCGGCGCTAGTTGTGAGACGTATGGCGTCTTAATTGATACGGACCTACAAAGACATAAAAGTAGGCCATCTCCTAATTAATCGGCAGCTGAAATAATTTTAATTGCCGCTGCCGAAGTCTGTACAACAAATGGCAGCGATTTGGCCTGAAAGCTGAGACGGCGATAAAATAATACTAAATAATATTCAAGGCGAATAAAACCATCCTGCCTCAAGTGGGGGGGAGGGTAGAGGGGAGGATGGGGGGCAGAAGAAATGGCGAGATTATCGCTTAGACTGGATGTATTACCTGCGCTGCGGGAGCGTGCGGAAAAGAAGCCGGAGATGCGAGATCAGTGAAGTTGTGGCATGAAGAATTTTCTATAACCTGCGCCATTTCAATCCCTTTGATGGATGTTATCGTGTTTGAAACCTTGCACCTTGCACATGAAATTGAAATTGAAAAACACATCTGTCTAGACCACTGACTCTAAGGGTAATAACACCAATGCCGCCAATGGTAGGTAGGTAATCGTATGAGGTAGTGGCCACCCCTGTTGTCAGAGTTTTTAGGCCACCCAAAGGGTCTCTGACATGGCTTAACGATTGTTATTAATCAACAACAACCGGGACCAACGGTTTAACGTGCCGCCAATGAAAGAAAAATAAGATACTATGATTTACCTATGCCTTTTAGGAAGGCGTTTTTTCTATAAAAAAAAGAGCCTTCAATTGAGAATCCCTAGGTTTAACTATTTTTAGGACCTAAAAATGGCCGCTTTTTTCTTGTGCGGGATGTATTCGTAGGTCCTAGGGTTTGTAATTTAGGCCTTCATCATCATCATCATCATCAGCCCTCATCTGCCCACTGCTGGGTATAGGCCTTTTTTCCATCGCGCTTAGGTACAGTCGGCCACAGTCTCAGATACCCCTTTTTGTTCGATTGGCGCCCTTATGCCGCGCGCGATAAGAGCTGCCATGGGGTATCTGAGATTGTAGCCGACCGTACCTATCCAAGACCTTGTCCTATCCTCCTTTGCCGACGCTCCCGGCAGGATAAGACCAACAATTTTTAAAAACTTAAAAGCCTGTCATTGGAGGCGCGGGGCGGGGGGCGGCGCGGGCGGGCGGGGGGAGGTGAAAGTAATCAACAATTTAAAATTGGGGCTAATCCAAGCTCCGCTGCGCGATCACTCTCGGGCTCGCGGACTGACGACTTACTACGGACTTAGTAGAATCATATGGCTTCAAATATGATTCGTGTAAATTTAAGATAAATGTTTATTAAATTGCCATACCACAAATACAGGTTGACAGGTTCGGTGGGTGGGGTTAATAAACACAGTGTGCACTCGTCTTTTCCTTGAACTTGGCTTGACATGCTACCGCGTGTCTAGTTCGAGCTAATTGGTGTTGACTAGGTTTTCGTCTACTTACGCTACCTGAAGAGGTCCTAAGAAATTATAGTAATATATCTCTATGGCAAGCGTAGAAAATAGGTTACCCTGACTACTGACTCTACATAATGGTGACAGTCATGTTGACTCTACCTACATGATGCAATTCATGCTCATCAGCGGGGAAAATGGCGAGGGAAGATAGCAGCGTGGCGAGAAATTCAAAATGTTCACTGTTTTTTACATTTTGTAGCTAAATTGAGAGAACGAAAAATCGCGGAACAAAAATAGCTCAGTTTAGCTACAAAATGTAACAAAACTGTGATAATTTTGAATTTTCCGCCACGTTGCTATCGTCCACCCTTAAATTGGAATCAATCAGTTTGAATCGTTCTCCTCGATTAGGAGGATCTTCTCATACGGAACTACTAACGGCGACGGAATACAAAAACTACCACCTACATTTTTTTGTGAGTAGATTAAGTACTAAGGCGCACACTTTTACTAAATTAATTGTGCTCTACATCTTTCATTATTGCTTCCACGGTAAACCCGCCAAAGGCATTCACACGAGCGTGAGAAGTGTGCTGGCACTGAATGCGATGACACGTCGATTAGATGGAACTTGATGGAAGGGTTTCTAGATAATTTATAATTTTATTTTAATTTTAATTTTCTTTAATAGGGATACCAACCAGCGTTTTATTACAGTTTTGCTAAATAATAAGGCGAATTATAGGTTTCCACGGCTTAATAATAATAATTACTTTATTCCACTCAAAAACATAATCAAAAACTAATAATCTAAGGCCCGGTTTCTGAATTGAGAATTTTGCTAAGCAAATAGGTACTTAACTATCGTTCTGTCACGCTCTTTTGTGAGAAATCTGCAGAGACAGGACGATACTTATCCATTTGCTTGGCGAATTTCTCAATTCAGAAATCGGCAGTAAGAGCCTGTCCTGCCGTGGCTCTCGCGCGCATTCCTAATCGCAGCAGGACGGGGTGGACGCGAGTGCCCTCGCGCGCAAATCGCTTCGTGTGGACAGGCTCTTGGAAAACTAATTAGTGTACGGTCGGCCACAATCACAGATACCCCATGGCAGCTCTTATCGCGCGCGGCATAAGGGCGCCAATCGAACAAAAAGGGGTATCTGAGACTGTGGCCGACTGTACACGGTGAACTCATTTCTGTAGAAATCTCTTCCAGTCAACCCTTGGTGTGGCGAAATGGCAAATTATAGTAGGAGATTGGGATGTATCTACAATGTAGATAGGTACCTAGAATCTAGATAAAATATACCTACTGATTGTGTAAGTACGCACTATCTTTGTCCTAGAGCAGTACCTAACCTCAGTACCTAGTTATCTTCTGTACTTAGGTAGGTACTTAGATAGAGGCAAACCGGGCCGAAACTCATCGAATATTCGTGCGGCAATCTGGCAAGATGGTGTGGTGGTCAGTTTTTGTCTCCAGTAAGTTGTCTCATATAGTTTTTAGGCGCGTCATGTGGTCGCCGCCGCCCAACTCGCCGCCCGCCCAAGCTCGCCGCCCATCAATCGGTGTTTATGGTAAACAAACTGCCGCGATCACTGAACTTGCGATAGTTATCGACGCTTGATTGTTGAGCTTGCTTTCGGTTTTTTTCTTCGTCATTTAGAACTTATAGAAAGGTTATTTAGTACTTATAGGTATCTTTGTACATAGCAGAGAATAAAATACTAACAGTCAGAATAAGAAATAGATGTCTACATAGTACTCCACCACAATCCACGTCTCTCAGTCTCTACATTGCATGTGTGTACTTACCCTACAGGCTACCTCAAAAATATTTTTGCTAATGAATTATTATTATTGCTCTATTATGAATTTTAGAAAGATATTGGATAACTTTTTGCCTCTTGCCCGTTTCTTGTTTGAAAGATTTTTTTATACTAGTAGCGCTATCTATAAATTAAATTTTGCAAACGTCGCTTGTCAAATTAGTTCGAATTACGAAATATAGAGGGCGCTTTTAAATTAAAGTCAACCGCCATCTATAATTCATAAAATGAATTAAAAAGTTAACTCTTTCAATGAGAGATGGCTCTATCAGAGTCTACATACAGAATAAAAAAAATAAAAAACATCTAGCAAAGATTGTGTGAATGTTGTTTTGTTTCAAACGATTTTGAATGTGTGCAAAATTGCAGATACAAACAAAACAGGATGATAAGAAGATAGTTTAACAAAAGTTAAACTATCTTCTCATCATCCTGTCTGTCATTTCCTATCGAAGGTTGGCAATCATTCATTAAAATGGTACTCATTCAGAGAAAAATCTCACAAAGTTGCAACACAATCGGTTGGATTATTTATCAACGCATAAATACGAACTAAAACAATCAAAATATTCATTTATTATAAATAGTAGAACTTGTTAGTAGTGTACACATACGTACATACATTATTTACACAAAGTCACACAAACGTCAAACGCATGAACCACCTTCGTTCAGCCGCGGCTAAAAACACCGCATTCATAAACTCGCGAAACGTCATTGAACTGTCATTGAAAACAGCGGCGAGTGTTCGGCCGGTTGTGTGCAGCGTGCTTTTTTAGGCTTTTTATAGTAAAACTACGCTAAAACCGTCCAATATGAAGGGAGACAAGAACGTGGACGTTCAGGCCTTGAAGGACATCGCCAACAAGCTGAGGATCGACAGCATCGTCGCCACAAATGCCTCCAAATCCGGGTGAGTGTCTAACCTCGTTTCTGTGTATACCGGCATCGCTAAGGTCCTATGAAGGTTAGGAGTACCGCTAATGCTACTTAGAACGTATCTTCTACTAGCCCCCATCGATCTTTAAAGCTCTTAATACCTACGGTAGTTACATACATCAGAAACAAGTATTCTCAACAAACATCGGAAAGTAACTTGAAATCGTAACTGCACACTAAAATACAAAGTTCCCATGTCACTGGTGGGTTCAGAGGTCGCATCCACCCGCCTGTGGACTTTAACATGCAGAAAGCAAGCCATGAATATGCAAGGTGTGGTCGGAATCAATGTTTCTTTAGTGTATGGGAGAGAATGGAAGGTTTGTTTAGGTTTAGGTTAGACCACGTGACTCGGGTCAAGGTCAGCCGGCGTGTGTTGCCAGAGTACGTGAATGAAGCTAATAATGGGAACAGCAGCAGCTCTTCTTATAAACATCCATCATAGAAAGATCCTCCTTTCAACAACATTTTTTTTGTCAATTTGTCTTACGACACTATGGGCAGTGTAACTTGAGGGTGTGAGTAAATACCAACCTACCCACAAAGGCAATAAAAGTTATTATTTTCATGCACCTTTTCTTCTACCAATGACTGAGCAACTCTCAAGTCTAGCATGATAAAGCCTGTTTTTAACCTCTAGCATAAAAAGATGGGTGTTATAAGTTTGACCGCTATGTGTGTCTTCCTGTGGTACCGTAGCTCTTAATAAACGGGCGAACCGATTTGGTTGAGGTTTTTATTTAGAAAGACAAGAGCGGTGGTGGACAAGAGGGGTAGAACATTGAACTCTGAAACGAGAGACCCAGGTTTGATTCCTCATTCCTGGCTCAGGCATTTCATGACACTTATGTCTTGGCAAGAGACTGTACTTCAATTTCAATTCAATCTGAATGTTGTCCATGTTTGTGGCACACCGCACACTTGCTTGAAACAGTTTAAGACTGGGACAAGTATTGATTTTATTTAACTTGACAATCAAAAATTTTAGTGCAATAACAAAAAACCTTACTTAAAGCGGCGGGAAAGTAGTGGTTGCGTCTGGCACAGGATCGTGAGAGGTGGCGTGAGCATGAAGAGACCTTTACTCAGCAGTGTGGGTGTCTATAGGCTGATGATGATGATGAACAAAAACAAATTAAAAAAATAACATAAATTAAGTCTTATAGTAACAAACTGTATGGATCCTTTCTGAAATAAATATATTGAATTGAATTGAATTGAAAAACTGTTGGCTTACTTGCACCTTACATCATGCATTCTATGTAATGAATGATGGAGTTGGAGTTATTCGTAATTAATTACTTACAAGGACACAACAATGTATAATTCTTACTATCAACACCTGAACACTTGCATAACCTACCCAACCAATGATATCAACTTGCACAGCCTATCTAAATGCCCTTGACCTATGATCGTCTTAGCATGTGCTATTACGTTTATTTATAGCAAAACATACAAGTCTACCAAACTTCTCAAATATGAAGTAGGTATGCCACTAAAGACCACCAGTGTGATTGACAAAAAGTGTGTAAAACCTGGGTTCAAAAGGTTTATTCAATATGCCATAAATAAATTATATTTAAGTCTGTAATGCCATGGCGTGTCGATGGCGTCCCAGAAGAAGGACAAAACCGGGGCTTCCTCGTTTTTATCCTACAACCAGTGAACTAATCGTCTAAAATTAATCAGAATATTCTTTGCTGCGCTACAAGAACTTTAAAAGTACCGAAAGCATGAATAAATCGTAATTATTGAAGCCGTCAACTAGAAGCCCATTTTGGCACCATTGCGTTACAGACTCAGGCCCCTGTTATGTAACCAACAGCCTCTTATCAGTCATGATTGCTGCCTTGAATGGATCTCTGATTATAAGACTCAAATCATGCAACCTGTTAATTTTACGGCGCTCTCAAGATTCATAATTTTATAAAAAAAGATATTGTTGATGTAAAGTAATATAGATTTTTATTGCCTTGTGATACTGATAAGACCCAGTCAACAACAGAGTAATTGGCATGTCTATAAGCTAAGTCGATGGTATGGTATTATCCACTAGTAGTTTTACTATTGATTGATCATACAAGTTAGCAGTAGTTACCTAGTTGCTTAGGCAGTTTATTCAATAACTTTTCGGCATTTAATTTGCTTCATTCATTCATTACCTTGTTACGGGGAAACCTCGAAGACTCTTGTTACTTTGAGCTCTAGTCAGAGACAATATTTCGTCATGATCAGTACTGCTATTGGCACTGTATGATTGCACTCTACCTTTAGTGTCCTGCGAATTCCTGGTTATTTATTAAGTATTTCGTGAATTTGCAAAGACAGTGTTAATAGTAGTTCCCAGGATGCTGAATTCACGCTTTACACTCAATTTTTTCCATAATAAGGTTGTCTGGAAGTCATCGCTTTTGGCGATAAGACCGCCATTTGTACATATTTATAAATTTTTTTTCTGTAAAATACTTTGTGTTCTCCTATCTATCAAATTAGCTATTGAATAAGGTAGCAAATAGCTCCACATTTGCTTCCTCTGTCAAATGCCGTCATACGTCGCCGCCAGTACCTATAGTAACATTAGAAGTAAGTCTCAAACAAAAATATCTATCACACCCACGAGATACGAGTATCTCTGATAGTGATAGTGATAACTCATTGATGTGACTAATATTCGGAATGTTGTGATAGATAAACAACACTTTAATGTACACCAAAAGTGTTTTAAAGACATTGAAATCTTGGATAGATACTAGCTAGGCCCATCCCATTGTAATCTATGTGTAATAGATACCTAGCGCCATTAGGTAGCTCGACTTTTTTGTGGCCAGCAGATCCGTCTTCCCATGTTTCCATGAAGAAAGAAATCGTCCCCATGCATGTCAATCTCTGCCTCGATGAGATAGATAGACAGATACAGAAACCATCTTAGAATAGAATAAGCGTTTATTTACTGACCACAATTTCATTTAGAATTAGGTAGTCACTAGCTTAAAAGTAATACATACGACGACCTACACATACCTAAATCTTAAAATTCCCACTGTGATGGTCACAGTGGTCAGTAAAAGGGCTCTGACTCAGCATGAGCTATGAGGCGGGTAGGTAGCTAGTGCCCATAGCGCTGGTATTCTGCCACTTTGTATATTCAACAATGTCGTTACAGATTGATTCTAATGCGACAAATGTATAATAATATTATTATTTTTACTTAGACTGTTGGGTGTCCCGCTGCTGGGCAAAGGCCTCCCCCCTTTCAGACCAGGTATAATTTAATAATTAAAAATATTTTGCTGTCCGCAGCCACCCGACGTCGTGCGCGTCGATGGCGGAGATCATGTCGGTCCTGTTCTTCAACACCATGAGGTACAAGGTCTCAGCTCCCAGGGACCCTTCATCTGACAGATTCATTCTATCCAAGGTAAGAAATCATCATCCGCCAGCTAGGTCTTGTCTTCAACACCATGCACGCAAGGGACCTCTCGCCCGACAGATTTAGTAACTGCCGATTTCTGAATTGAGAAATTCGCTAAGCAAATGGGTAAACAAGTATCCTTCTGTCTCTGCACATTTCTTCTTCTTCAGAAGAAGAAGAAGAGCGTGACAGAACGATTAAGTATTTGCTTAGTAAAATTCTCAATTCAGAAACCGGGCCTTAGGCATATTCGATTTGTGACCCCTCTTGACAGAGGCTTACGCCCGTATTACAAACTCAAAACTCTCTCAAGCCAAGCTCTCAAAAATTTTACATAGCTAAGGCCCGGTTTCTGAGTTGAGAATTTTACTAAGCACATACTTACGTATCGCTCTGTCACGCTCTTTTGTGAGAAATCTGCAGAGACAAGACGATACTTACCCATTTGCTTAGCAAAATTCTCAACTCAGAAACCGCGCCTTAGTCAGACGGTTACAATACCTACTGCTTTCTTATACGTAATCGTACAGCCTACATATTATACTAACGTTCTAAAAAACATCAACGCTTGAGTTGGTTTCATGAAACGCGTCATAAACTGTCTGCTGAAAATGCTATCAAAGCTACCTTGTATATTGCAAAATGCTAACGGTCACCGGTAAAAGACCCCGGAACACCTCGCATGGCAAGCCACATGTGACGACTTCAGGGGCCTTAGCCTGTAACGCAATGGTGCTAAAATGGGCTCCCGGTTGACGGTTTTAATTACAATTTATTAATGCTGTCGGTCCAGTGTCGGTCCTTTTAATGTTTTTGTAGTACAGCAAAGAATATTATGAGTCTGATTCTAGAGGATTGTAGGAGTCGCTGGTTGTAGGAGAACAACGAAAAAATCCCGGTTTTGTCCTTCTACCTGGGACGCCATTGATACACCATTGTGTTACAGGTCAAGGTCCCAGCTTATCTCAAACCAAGGACCTTAGCCTGTAACGTTATGGCGTGTCGATGGCGTCCCAGCAGAAGGACAAAATCGGGGTTTCCTCGTTTTTCTCCAACAACCAGCAAAATTCTCCTCTAGAATTAGAATCGGAATATTATTTGCTGTACTACAAAAACATTAAAAGGACCGACCGCATTAATAAATCGTAGTTGAAACTGTCAACTGGGAGTCAATTTTGGCACCATTGCGTTACAGGCTAAGGCCCCAGGAAAGAAATATGCCCGCGGAATCAACCTGAAACTTAATTTAATTAACTTGTAACATTGAATAACCTTTCCGTGTATCCGATAGCGTTGTTTACATATTGATTACGTAACCGTCGTGCCATTGGCATGCTGTGGAGGTAAACTCATACACTTGCGTGATAAGTTGGATGCTTATCATTATGACCGAAACTCGCGCTTGTAAGAAAATTTACATTTATTGACTTTGGTTATTATTAACTTCTGCAATATGACAATAGCGTGTCATGTCATAGGTTCAATGGTCATTAAATGCCTCACGACGAATGGGTCGTCACGTCACTTTAATAATGTAAAGCGATACTTATAATTTACAGAAAGTAAAAATCTGTGCATAGGCATTATCTTAAAAATAACAAAGTTTCCAGGGATTCTTGCACTAGGCTAGACTTTTATCGCAAAAAACCAGTTAAAATTGTAAAAACAGGGTTACGATAAACAAGCTTAATTAAGACATACCCAAGACTTGCATCTATCGAAAAGCGGAAAGCGCAGGTTAAATCCGTTTCCACTATATGGACGAAGTGACTCCTTGGGCAATGTAGTGCCTGGGGGCATGTTTTTGATAGAGTAGGGCACCTATACTGTCAGATTAGTTTGTCTAATTTAGTTCATATAAAAGTCAAGGTCAAGCTTAATCACCACGCATGTTCAATGCGGCTTGGCGATTTTGGCGTTAAAGGTATAATGCCTCATGCTCAGATTTCCTCACGATGTTGATGAGTGGTATTGATACTACAAATTCACAAAAGGTAATATAAAGATTTTTATAAGGTTAAAAAAATCGCTCGGAGCAGGATTTGAACCCGCAACTGAATAGTGGATTGATTCAGCGAATTTCTTAACCTTATCAAAATCTTTATAAAGTTCCCTAGCACTAGTACTAACCGTTTAGAAAATACAAAAAGTGGTTAGAAGGTAATATGTTTCTTTATTTTGTTCCCAGGGCCACGCCGCCCCGATCCTGTACGCCGCGTGGGCGGAGGCCGGCCTGTTCCCGGTCGAGGAGTTGAAGCAGCTGCGTCAGCTCAGCTCCGACCTGGAGGGACACCCCACCCCGCGCCTGAGCTTTGTGGACGTGGGCACCGGCTCGCTGGGACAGGGGCTCGCCGTGGCGGCTGGCATGGCCTACGTCGGGAAATACTATGACCAGGCGCCCTACAGGTGACTTACAACAGGGTGTAATACTACAGGGTGCGATCGAATTCGATAGCGGAACTTTAAGAGGGCGCTAGACTCTAGCAAAATGGTGCTCTAGCGGCTAGGGCACCATTTTCCCATACAAACGTAGTTCAGGTTTAATTTGTAAACTACAGGCTGGATTTTGCTGAAACTTGGTTTATATCAATAGATGACCAATACGGAGGTTTACAAATAGTTTTGCCATGCCCAGGTTTGTTTTCTCTGACCTTTTTGTGGCAAAACTATTTGCAAACGGGCTCCTGTAATAAAACCTAATAGGATAGGAGGAAGGTGACTGCGACGCTTTATCCAATGGTTTAATGAAGCGCTGCAGTGCCTGGGACATTATCCTCGATCTATTGACAAAAAAATATTAAAAAGCGTTAATTTGTCAGGGTATTCTGCCTGGTTGGGGACGGCGAGGCTGCCGAGGGTTCCATCTGGGAGAGTCTGCACTTCGCTTCCCACTACAAGCTAGACAACCTGGTCGTCATCTTCGACGTCAACCGTCTGGGACAGTCCGAGCCCACGTCTCTGCAGCATCAGGTCAGTGGGTCCAATGTTCAAAAAGTTGAGACCCTTACTTTTTCTCACTAAAACGAGGTTTACTACGTAGTTCAATTGGATTTTAAACATCTAAACACTGGCGCGGTCATAGGCTGAAAATCCAGCCCTAGCCTTGACGCATTTTTCCATTACGGCCGCAATATG
Organism: Zelleria hepariella; assembly: GCA_949319315.1. Taxonomy (NCBI): domain Eukaryota; kingdom Metazoa; phylum Arthropoda; class Insecta; order Lepidoptera; family Yponomeutidae; genus Zelleria; species Zelleria hepariella. The sequence continues at coordinate 40,065,120 of OX439378.1, read as the reverse complement.
GCGCAATTTACAAAATTTAATATTTTCAAATTAAGACGCATTTTGTGTTTTTATTGAATAAAACTGTCTTACCTTTGAATAAACATTACAAAGTATTTAAAATCAAAGCATTACTGTGCCAATTCAAAGAGAAATTAATTTTAAAACTTTTTCACTTTGATCGCTATAGCGTCAAGGGTAACCCCCCAGAGCATAATTCGCCGAGCGTAGCCATCTAGTCTACCAAATAAAATTCTAACAAAGATATCAACCAGATTGAACCGGTTTTCCACGTAGCTAGAAGAAAAGTTATTCTCTATGGGATTACTCCATACAGGAGACAAAAGCTTATACGGGAAATGTGGAGCTGTCGTCAATATTTTTTTGTCTTGTTGAAAGCATCATACTTCGCGCTTGACGTCACTTGTAAAATCGTCTAACCCCCTCTCTCTCTCTCTCTTACTTACTTACTTACTTACTTACTCTTCACCCACAGTTGGAAGTATACGAGGCGCGTCTCAAGTCCTTCGGCCTCAACACCCTCGTGGTGGACGGTCACGACGTGTCCGAGCTCGTCAAGGCTTTCGACTCGGCCGCGGCGACCAGCGGCAGACCCACCGCCGTCGTCGCCAAGACCTACAAGGGACGAGGGTTCCCCAACATCGAGGATAAGGACAACTGGCATGGCAAGGCGCTGGGGGCAGAGGGAGACAGCATCATCAAGGTAAAGTCGACCTTAAGAGGGCGGTATAAGCTCACTAGCGCCGCCAATGCAAAAAAGACCTTGAATACCTGTTTTTTTTTGCAAAAAACGGAACGTCAAGTTCACCGAACTAAATTGTGACTGTAGAGCTTTATACAGACGCAAGTAAAACGGGAGTAGGTGCGTCTTAACTATGTATTTTTAAGGCCTAAGATCCCAGCCCCCTTAGCACGCGGGCCTTTTGCCTACTCTCAACTGTCACCTTAGCCACTTAACACTACTGAGGTGACAGTTAACAGTGGCTAAGGTGACAGTTGAGAGTAGGCGAAATGGCCCGCGTGCTAAGGGGGCAGATCCTAGAACCTATAAATAAAACCTGCACGAGTAAAAAACGGCCATTTTTGGCTTGTGCCAGTTTTAGGGTTTAGGATCTGGATCAGGTCAAACTTTTAACACCGGTCTTTTTGTATCGGGGGTTAACAATCGATGACGATTAAACAAACAAACCCAACAGCCATTCCACTATTACCAAACTAACCCCTCCCTCCCCTCGCAGCTACTGCAAGCTACCATCAAGAACCCGTCGGTGTCAATCAAGCCGAAAGCGCCCCTCGCCGAAGCGCCTAAGGTCCACATTAGCGACATCGCGCTCTCCGCGCCGCCCGCGTACAAGCTGGGCGAGCTTGTGGCCACGAGACTGGCGTACGGGACCGGGCTGAAGAAGTTGGCTGACACCAACATGCGGTGAGTCTGTTAAAAAGTCAAACGCTTTTAATCAATAAGCCATAAATAACTTATTTACATTAAAAGTAAAAATATTATCAAAACTTAAAAAAAAGTATATCAAAGTTCACTGTATAATACAGTAAATGTAACTTCAGTTGCTTTAACTCCGGTAGTTCAGATTTTTTGCTAATGATATTGGCCCAATGAATAATTCAAGTTTGAGAACTAGAGATTTCAGTTTTTGGCGATTAGTTAGTCTGCCAGTAATATTAGTTGACAACGCTTGGTTTTGTTTACTGGCCTGTTCTTAGTAAAAATTTCTTGCATTACATCACGCATGGAGAAAAAAACCCGTACAAAAAACTTATTGATTATTTTAAAAGCTCCTAGCGCCATCTATGTTTTTGTGCAGGAACTACTTCGTCATAAGATCGCGCTTTCAGTTAGAAACTTTATTTGGCGCTTGTTTCTATGCAGTCAATTTTAAGTTCAATCTTCACAAAAAACTATTTTAAGAAAAGAAAATCAATAGTTCCTCCTCACCATAAGAATCGCATTTTATAAACTGATCGATAATTTCACTCCATTGTGTCAAGCCGCGTTGGCGGGTCGGTACTCCGTCCGCTTCTCGATGCGAGGGTCGTGGGTTCGCATCCCTCCCAAGGATGTTTAAGGACGGGTCAAGTTATTTCCGTTTCAGTGCACAATCTTTCAATGCACTGCACGTTTCAATGTGTGTTGTATTGTTCTTCCTCAACTTGTGCCAGATTGAAGGGTGTCGTACTCACGCATCCACTGTTGGGCGTTGTGGCCAGTAACACTCGAACATCTTTTTTTAATTTATATCTTCTGTGGCCGCAAGGAAAAGGGGCATGAGTCACATCGGCGAGTTCTGCTTTTTTTTATACCACAGGCTTAAGACTCGTGCCTCATTTTTGTTTTGCTTTATTTTCTGGATTTACTGAGATGTCGATACTTGTGCCCCTTTTCCTTAACGAGAACAATGATTATTTTCAGATGTAGGTACATTTTTGCCATTTTGAGTAAAAATGTGACTCATGCCCCTTTTCCTTGCAGCCACAGCTTTTCTTTCATCTTGGTTTTTGGGGTTCCCCTTACCCTCTGTGCAAAGAGAATAGGCCGAAATGCGTGCGATCGCGGTCGGCTGTATGAGCTAGTGAAGACGCGTATCGCGACGGTAGAGAGGCGGGGGGCCTGGTGGACTGGTTTGGAGCCCCGGCACCAGCGCCCCGGACACCCGCGACCACCCGGCAGCTTGTGACGTCAGGAACACCCTCAAAGGGTAACGGAACCCTATTACTAAGACTCCACCGTTCGTCTGTCACCAGGCTGTATGTATCTCATGAACTGTAATAGCTAGACAGTTGAAATCTTCACAGATGTATTGCTGTTGCGGCTATAACAACAAATACTAAAAACAGTATAAAATAAATATTTAAGGGGGCTCATGCAATAAACGTGTTTTTTTTGCCATTTTTATAGATTAATGGTACGGGAGTCTTCGTGTTTTTTTGTATGCTTGCAAAAGTTAAATTTTTGCGTTTCTTTTATTTTTAACCCCCGACCAAAAAAGAGGGGGTGATCTTGTGTGAGTGGAGGTGCCATTAGCTGTAAAAATTAGGGATCCAGCCATGTACGGCCACAGTCACAGATACCCCATGGCAGCTCTTACCGGAATAAGGGCGCCAATCGATTAAAAAGGGGTATCCTAGCGTGTGGCCTACTGTACAATAGGTGAGGTGCCTAATGTTTGTTCGTGTGTTGTTTCCAGCGTGATCGCGCTCGACGGAGACACCAAGAACTCGACCTTCAGTGACAAGCTGCGCAACGCATACCCTGACAGGTGAGGGAGTGATAGCTGCTCATTGCTGTTGTATTGCCTTCTTCTATGTACCTTTAAAAATGAGCCGTTTTGACGGCTCTCATATTTCGCTTTTTCTAAAGATATTATTAATCTTGTAAGCGAAATTTGACAGCCGCATCCCGGTTCTTGTATGGCCAAGCCTGCGAGCGCCATCTACCAAGGGCTTTGAATTCAGCTTTTACATGTCAGTTAAAAACGGGCCATTAAGGAAGAGCTCTTTTTGTGCCACTGACTAGCATTGAAAAAAAAACTAAGAACCTTTTTTTAGTTGCAAAAATGGAAAACAACCCTTTAATCCTTTTAGGACCTGGTTTTTTTTTTACTGAAAACTGTCCTAGTTATTTATGAGTTATATTTACTCCCTTTTTTGCTGGGGAGGTCATGGAAACACAAAGACATCTTAGATCAGTTAGATTTGTACATTATTTTGATATTAATAGCAGGAACAACCACACTGATTAACGTGACTTTGTAGACAGATACGAAAGTGTATTAGGTTGGTTTACTGGTCAGTTCTACAGGGTGAATAGAAAGGTCCTGTCATACCCAAGGGGGGGTGGGTCAGAATATTAGCCGTTCAAGTCCTTCGATCAAAATACTAGATTCTGAAAGAAAAATATAAAAAAAAACATTTATTAAGGACACAATACTAAAAACATAACATCAAAACAAATAAAGTGATTCTGTAACACCTTGTATAATTTTGTCACTATACAACGTGTTACAAAACGTCCTAACTCTTTTTACTGGATTGTTTGTTGAACTGTCCTATGTAATGTCAGGTACATCGAGTGCTTCATCGCTGAACAGAACCTGGTGGGAGTGGCCACCGGCGCCGCCTGCCGCGACCGCACCGTGGCCTTCGTCTCCACCTTCGCCGCCTTCTTCACCAGGACCTTCGACCAGGTGAGGAGTCCATAGCTATCTATATAGTGTGTTGTTTAGTGCTTCATCGCTGAACAGAATCTGGTGAGACCTTCGACCAGGTAAGGACACTGGCTTTAAGGTTGGACGATAGCAGCGTGGCAAGAATTTTTTTTTTTTCACATTTCTATGATATCCTTTTATCCCTTATCAGTATGCTTAGCATGGTCGTTTTGACACTCTCTCGAACTCGAGTGACAGACGTGCCATGTCTATTGTGCGAGCATGGCAGGCGGGACTCGAGATGGCAATAGATTAGGTTCATGTCGAGCAAAAAGTAGTTATTTCCATTTTAATAAAAATGTTGTATTTTTGTCTCCATCGCCATGTTGGCGTAGAGCCAACTCGAGCCCGACCGACCAGTTGACAGTTTTGCATAGAGAAGGGCCTATCTCGGGCTTACCATGCTGCACGTACAGGGACATAGGGCTCGAAGAAGGGATCTCAATTTTTGGCGGTCTTGCGCGGCAGCCTCTAGCTCCTTCCAGTCGATGCAGCCTCTTTCTCAACTGAGCGCCTCCAGGTAGTGCGGGGGCGTCCCGGCCGACTCTTGCCAGTAGCTTGCCACGTCAGTCCTTGTTTGGACAGGTGACTGTCTGGTCTCCGCAACGCGTATCCGATCCATCGCCATTTCCTTTTGAGAATTTCTTTGTGTAATGCCTTTTGGTCAGTCAGCTCCCATAATCGTACATTGGATATGGTTTGTGGCCAGTAAATTCTCAGTATGCGCCGTAAACATTTGTCAATAGCTATCTATAGTTCATCGCTGAACAGAACCTGGTGGGAGTAGCGACCGCACCGTGCCCTTTGTCTCCACCTTCGCTGCCTTCTTAACCAGGACCTTCGACCAGATGAGGGGTCCTAACCTACCTATACAGGGTGTTGTTTAGTGCTCCATCGCTGAACAGAACCTGGTGGGTGTGGCGGGAAATAATTTTTTTTCACTGATATTTTAATTTTCAAGCTAAAATGAGCTATTTTTGTTCAGCGATTTTTTGTTCGCGGCAATAACATTGTATTCTCGTCATTATTGTAAACAACACAACAACAAAAGTTAAGCTGATTTTGTTTTGTGGTCGTCAAAGCAGTGTCGTCAAAGCACTGCCCAAAAAAGTAGTTTATGACCAGGAAGGGAAGCACAACTTCAACATAAAAGTTTTATCCCACTACCGGGTAGCGGCATCTCGCTTCACGTGGTGAAATTAAGCAAGAAGGCGGTAGCTGATTATGGGATAAAACTTTTATCGTCACATTGTGCTCCCCTAGCAGAACACACTGGTAATGATAATTAGCTACAAGATAAAAGTGTCGCACAAGTTTCACTCTGATCTGACAGCCAACCTGCCCAGCGGACGTCGAAAATACAACGCTAACTTAACGCCCCTCCCTTTCAGATCCGCATGGGCGCCATATCCCAGAGCAACATCAACCTGGTGGGCTCCCACTGCGGCGTCAGCATCGGAGAGGACGGACCCTCGCAGATGGGACTGGAGGACCTGGCTCTCTTCCGCACCATACCCACCGCCACCGTCTTCTACCCCTCGTGAGTAACCCTACCCTACCCTACCCTAACACTGTCTTCAACCCCTCGTGAATAACCCTACCCTGTCCTAACACTGTCTTCAACCCCTCGTGAATAACCCTACCCTGTCCTAACACTGTCTTCAACCCCTCGTGAATAACCCTACCCTGTCCTAACACTGTCTTCAACCCCTCGTGAATAACCCTACCCTGTCCTAACACTGTCTTCAACCCCTCGTGAATAACCCTACCCTGTCCTAACACTGTCTTCAACCCCTCGTGAATAACCCTACCCTGTCCTAACTCTGTCTTCTACCCCTCGTGAATAACCCTACCCTGTCCTAACACTGTCTTCAACCCCTCGTGAATAACCCTACCCTGTCCTAACACTGTCTTCAACCCCTCGTGAATAACCCTACCCTGTCCTAACACGACAGTGGGGTAGAAGACATTCTACCCCTCGTGAGTTACCCTACCCTACCCTTACACTGTCTCCACATTTTATATCCACATTCTGTCAGATAAGCTCATAAAAAGATGCCTGATGTAAGTTTTGACCACAAATGACGTCTGTTGTTGGGCATAAGCCACTTCCCTGACACGTGAACCTCCGTAGTCCCTTACCAGACTTGTTCATTGTTTTACAGCCACCTAACGCTAGATAGATAGATAGAGAACACTTTAATTAATTCAACTATATCCACGAAATGTTCTCTTCTCTAGTGACGCGGTGTCTTGTAGAGAACACTCTAATTAATTCAACTATATCCACGAAATGTTATCTTCTCTAGTGACGCGGTGTCTTGTAGAGAACACTCTAATTAATTCAACTATATCCACGAAATGTTCTCTTCTCTAGTGACGCGGTGTCTTGTAGAGAACACTCTAATTAATTCAACTATATCCACGAAATGTTATCTTCTCTAGTGACGCGGTGTCTTGTAGAGAACACTCTAATTAATTCAACTATATCCACGAAATGTTCTCTTCTCTAGTGACGCGGTGTCTTGTAGAGAACACTCTAATTAATTCAACTATATCCACGAAATGTTATCTTCCCTAGTGACGCGGTGTCTTGTAGAGAACACTCTAATTAATTCAACTATATCCACGAAATGTTATCTTCTCTAGTGACGCGGTGTCTTGTAGAGAACACTCTAATTAATTCAACTATATCCACGAAATGTTCTCTTCTCTAGTGACGCGGTGTCTTGTAGAGAACACTCTAATTAATTCAACTATATCCACGAAATGTTCTCTTCTCTAGTGACGCGGTGTCTTGTAGAGAACACTCTAATTAATTCAACTATATCCACGAAATGTTCTCTTCTCTAGTGACGCGGTGTCTTGCGAGCGGTCGGTGGAGCTCGCCGCCAACACGAAGGGAATCTGCTACATCCGCACCTCCCGACCCAACAACGCGGTCATATATGAGAACAATGAGGTCTTCAAGGTAACATACCATCTGACTTTTTGAGAACAGTCTATAATCCAGCCTCTGGCGACAGTAAACTCGTGTGGCGAATGCACTGATTGATTTTCGAGTGCGTCTTTCTTATGCTTACAAAGTTTCCATAATTTGTCCGTAGTCTAATATCGCATGAAAAACACGAATGAAAGCTTACTTACTAAAGAGATACATTTTCAATGACATTTGAAACTCTCTCACTGGGCACTACTTTACCAGTGGATCGCTCCGAACTATGAACTCGTGAGTGTAACTTTTAGTTAACACCATTCGCGCAGGCGCGCGCGTATTGCCTATAAACGTTACAACCCTATATCCCGGCATTACAACCCCATATCTCAGCAGCCCCTTGATGAAGTTGGCTCATGTTCGAACTTAAAAAATCTTTAAATCTTATTTACCAGCCTACCAAATTTCGCGACGATCCGACTATATTTACTCAAGTTATCGCCGAATGAACATTCGTATATACATACAAACATAGGCGGTGGTAAAACCGAGAGTCTGCGACAATTTCACAACCACATACCTTTCCACCCCAGGTCGGCCAGGCCAAGATCGTGCGCCAGTCTGCCAAGGACCAGGTGCTGCTGGTGGGCGCCGGCGTCACGCTGCACGAGGCGCTCGCCGCCGCCGACCAGCTCGCCGCCGCCGGTACACCCGCCAGGGTGCTGGATCCATTCACCATCAAGCCGCTGGATGAGGTCGCCATCTTGAAGAACGCCAAGGCTTGCGGCGGCAGGATTGTGGTCGTCGAGGATCACTACCAGGCTGGTAAGTTGTTTTGCCAATCTGTCTCTGCCCATTATCGAGTATAGGTCATTTCGCTACGGCTATAGTGACTGCGAATCCTGCATCGCGCCAGCAAAATTTCTTCAGAGTTAGTATAAATAGAACGTCTTGACGTGAAGGCCTGCGGCGGCAGGATTGTGGTGGTCGAGGATCACTACTAGGCTGGTAAGTGTCATGGTACATTATCTTGGTACATTGGTACAGTCTTGGTACAGTCTTGGTACATGGGTACAGTCTTGGTACATTGCTATCGTTGAGGACCATTACCAGTCTGGTGTTTTGCTAGTCTGCCGAATGATGGGTATAAGCCTTTTTCGCCGCGGCTGTAGTGACTGCGAATCCTGTATTGCGCCAGCAAAAAATCTTTCAGAGTTAGTATAAATAGATGGTATAGGTGCTGGGCAAGCCTACTCCACCTAAAATAATGTCCCAGGCACTGCAGCGCCGAGTGGTCTCTTCACCCATCTACAGGGTGCACTCTAAGTCGATAGCGGAACTTTAAGTAGGCCATCTACTGATCAATACAAACAACTTGTACTAGGTGGCGAAAAAAATGGAGCGAAAAAAATATCAGCTGTTTCATACATTTGGCGCAGTCTGAGTCGACACATTTGTATGGAATAGCTGATTACATATTTTTTTCGCTCCATTTTTTTCGTATAAATCGCTGTATAAATAATTTTATTACGTGCAATGAGATGCAAAGGCCTTAGTTTGTTTTTTCTAACGTTACCTAACGTCGCCGGCACCACGAAAAGGTCGCTCTGCCAGTCAAGGGGATATATTATGTTATAGTCACTATTTTTCTCAAATATCAAATGAACAAATGCCCTATCTCCCTGCAGGTGGTATCGGCGAGGCAGTTCTCTCAGCGACAGCGCTGCAGCGCGACGTGGTGGTGAAGCACGTGTGCGTGCGCGAGGTGCCGCGCTCCGGACCGCCGCAGGCTCTGCTGGAGCGCTTCGGCATCAGCGCTGCTTGTATCGTCAAGGCGGCGCAGGAGGTGCTGCGGGCTTGAGCGGGCCGAGGTAGAGGTGGGAGAGGTTGACTGAACTAATGGGCCCACCACACGCACAAGCTTCACCACAGCTTTGCCTGCACAAACCAGCTTGTTTAAGGGTAGACGATAGCAAGGTGGCGGCAAATTCAAAATATTCACAGACTTTTACATTTTGTAGCTAAACTGAACTATTTTTGTTCAGCGATTTTTCGTTCGCGAGAATAAAACCGTATTCTTTTCATTATTGTAAACAACAGAACAACAATAATTCAGCCGATTATGTGTTCTGGTCTACGAAGCAGTGGTACTGCCCAAAAAACTTGTCCCATAATCATAATCGGCTGAATTATTGTTGTTTTGTTGTTTACATTAATGAAAAGAATACGGTTTTATGCTCGCGAACGAAAAATCACTGAACAAAAATAGCTCAGTTTAGCTACAAAATGTAAAAAACTGTGAAAATTTTGAATTTCCCGCCACACTACTATCTTCCAGCCTTAATTTACACTGCGCGAGTAGTTGGTAAGACGGTAGCAAGCGCCAGAGTGTGGACGCAGTGTTCAGCGTACAAGCTGGCTTGCGCAGGCAAAACTGTGGTGAAGTTTGTGCGTGTGGTGGTGCTAATCCACCAATGCGGAGATTGAGAGCGGTGCGGGAGGTGTGTTTTCTACGTAGATGCGTGACTTCAGTTGTTAGTCAAATGACACCACTCCGCTCCACAGCCGCAGGAACATATCCCCGCATAAAATAATTATATTATTATACGTTTTCATAGGTTTGAAAACTCGCTTGACTCCGGTTACAGTAACAAATGTTTGAAAACACAACTCGTCTCGTCTCTGTCTTGGTGGGTTGAGGCCCTAAAACTGGTGGAGTTTTAGTTTAGCTGATCTCTGAGGTTTACAGGATTTTATTGAAGTGTTTTTAGTGTCTCGTTGGTAACGTTACGAATGCGATGCGAATAACAACCGTGAATCCCTGTAAAACTCGTATGTTAACGTTTACATTACGTTTTTCTACTTATCAATGTTAACTGTGAAATGCTACGGTAATGAACTTGTATTCTAGGAATACTTATGTTGCTAAAATTAACTAAGAGGCAGCCAAAATGTTAATTCTACGATAAGGGACCATAGACTCAAATCAGTTTTGTACATCATTCCTTTCAGTGTACATTCCACCATCATCATCAATCTATGGTATAACTAACTACTCGTACTAAAATGGAAGATACGATTTATTTAACTAGAAAGTAAGTATTGAAGATCAAAAGTAATTTTTCCTATGTTCGATGCAGTTCCTATGAACATGAAGCATGTTCTAGCGTGTAGTTTTTTTTATGGCTCAATATTATTGTGTCTACAGTTGATAAATCGTTCATATTTTTGTATTATCTTTACAGGATCATACAAAGTGCCTTATATAATAACGCACATATTACGAACTGTTGATAGTTTTTGAAATGATTTATAAGAGTTAGGCTATAAGCAAAGTTATAACTACGATCATCATTTTTTTTTCCAATATTATATTGGCGGGAGGGCTTCCCCTGTATATGGTTGTTTTGTTTATTCCGTTTTTCATTCCTGTTGATTATTTTGTGTCTTATTTACTTTGTAACAAAGTACAGATCGATTTGATTCTGTAATAAAATGTATTGAGTACAAATCCTGCATATTATTTAACGCCTATTGATGGCCTCACGCCGATATATCCATGTATATGCTCTGCTGAGCTATTAGACAGTTTCATTCTGGTTTCATTAATTTTTTTACATGGTTCAGTTTCACACAAAAGCAAATGAAAGTTGTAGATAAGATATTATTGCATTATATTATTTATTCTTTCAATATATTTAAAATCTGTACAACAGTTAATATAACAAATTAAAAAAATCTTACACCGAATGACTAGAACGACTCAGGCATAGTATATTATGTACAATTTCATACTTATCATAAACAATAATTTAGTAGAAACTAAGTTAGAGGTGTCCGTTGACTAGTTTGGTTAGTCATTTTATATAACTGGTACTTTTCACAACACTATTTACAATATTAGAAATTTTAAATAAGTTAAAGATCAGTATAAAACATTTAATGGCAAAGCAAAGCTGAATTGACTATTATTCTTGGGGACGGAAACAATCCAAACTTTTATACATGATTACAGCAAGTTCCGGGCATTCTTTAGGATTTCATAATTAATGTATGCCAGGACCTTTCTGTGACACTCTGTACATTATCTTTTTCATAATCTCACTATATTGAAACACTTTAAATGCAATGTTCTCTGCTACCTGTGTTTTGCTGAAAACTGAGCTTTGCGTTTAGTACGTCACATGTTTCCGTTCGTTGGTCACATCTTACTGGTACAAAGCTCACTTTTCACCAAAAACCGACATCTTCCACGAAACAAGCCTACGAACAAGTCACTTCTTTGGCTTCGTAACACTCCGGTAACCCTTCATTCGTCCGCGGCACAAATGTCACTCACTTCACCCCCACTCCCCACCGGTGGGTGGTCCCCCGCTACCTGAAGGCTGTGGAGCGACGGGGGGTCTCTCTTCGCTGGTCCCCTCGAGTTCTCCTGGTAGATAGTCCTTCCAACTCCTAAACAGGTATCGAGTGAACTTCCTCAGTTGCCTAAACTTGCAGTAAGTCGCCCCTTCGGCTGATTGCAGCTGCTGCGTTTGAATGAGAAATCCCTTCTCTTTAAACGTCTGTTCTAGCTTCTCTCTTTGGAGACTCTTCCTGGATTTCCGCTTCTTTTTACTCAAGTCTTCTTTATTCGGTTGCGAAGCCGGCGCGGGCGCCTCTACCCTAGCTTTAGCAGCCTCGACTGCCGCGGCTGCGGCCCTGCCTTGGTTCGAGTCTCTATGCAAGTAGTCGTATCCCTTATTCCCCTTGTTCCCCGTACCACTGTAGTACCGAAAGTTGCCTCCAGAATCGACTGAGAGCATTTTCTTCTCTTGCAGCGAGGGTTTGGAGCCGCCGGTGAATTTGAACTTACAGATTGAAACCTCTGTGGTGGGCGTGCTGCTGTTGGTCTTGGTAGGGAGGGGAGGGATGAAGATGGCTGACCTTTTTCTTTTAGCCGGCCCTTGAACTGGATTCGGCGAAGTCCGCTTCATTGGCACTTGGTCTGGACTGCTCTTGGAACTCTCCACTTGTTTGACGACTTTAGGATCTAGTAGTTCCGATATTTGCTTCAGCACTAACTTGTTTTTTGACACGTCAATGTTTGGTGAGGTCTCTGTGGAGCCGCTTTCACTATTGGCTCTTGCTAGAGTTACATTTTTGTCTTCCACCGCGAACGGCAGTTGCCCGGCCGCCGCCAACCTTTGGTAGTACAGTAACTGCGTTTGCAACGCTAGAGGATGCATGTAGAGGCCGGCATTGGGCCAGTAGACACCAGGCACTTTGACCTCTCCGTCAGTCGTGACGGTACTTTGCACCGGTTCCGACAACGCTGGTGATATGTTTCTATTTTGATGCCTTGACAGATCCGGTGAGCTGGCGGCGGTTACGGACAGCAGATTGGTGTTTCTCTGTATGACGGATATGGCGTTGGGCTGCTCGCTTTTGGGGCTTTCCAAGTCGTCAGGTTCAGTCTTAACTTCCGGCAACGAAGTGTAGATGTTTCCAAACTTCTGTTGGATCTGTAGCTTGAGCTCGTGCAAGTCTCTAATGCACAGGTTGAGGGGTTCGTTGTCGCTGTGGAGAGGTCCCGCAATAGTGAGTGGCGCTTCTGGCATTGGCTCGTCGGGACTGCAGAAGCTCGGCGGTGTCGACTCCAACCGTTTCTTATTCTCCTGCGAGAGTTTCCGCTCCAACAGGCTTGAAATGATCTTGTTCTGCAAGTCTGTCTTCGGGTTACTCGCGGGGGGGTTGTCCGTGATCCTGAAACGCGGACACATGGTGAGCTGGCTCAGTTTGCTATCGGCCGCGGGCGGAGGTTGTCCCGGGACCACTGTGCCGTAGTTCTCATAGATTAGGTGACATATATCTGCTTTCTTAGGTTTCCTGCCGCGTCGCGGCTTCGAATTGTTTAGCGTCATCTCTCCCATGTAAGGTAGATCGTCATAGGTGACTATTTTGCTCGGCTGTATTGCCGGGTTCTTTTTCTTGTCTCCTTTAGGCGGTTTCGCCGACATGTTTACTGCTGTCGACTTGTTTAGGGTGTCATTTTGGAGGCCGGCGAGTCTTTGCGCCCAGATCTTGAAGCTTTCATTCGTGAAGGTGTTGTCTGCGTCTTGCTTGGGGGGTGCTGCCTTGGGCTTGGTCCTGAGCTGGTTCCTCTGAGTTTGTTCGTAGTGGTCGAGGTACTCTGGTGGTAGCGCCTGGTGGTGGAACTTGAGCTTCCATCGGTTGCGCGTGCGGCCGCGCTTGGGGGCCGTGGCGGGGGGTGCGGGGGGTGCCGGCGCGCGGGGGGAGGGGGCTCGTTCTTTGGCGGAGAGCAGCTGTTGTCGAAGGAGCTCTTTGTTGTCGCTTCTGAAAGGGAGAGAGAGGTTGCGTTAGTGGTGTTGTGGTGAGAATAAAAGTCTTGCTATTTGTTGCACATAAGTTTGTATTTGATATCTGAAAGGCTGCAAGAAGGCTTGGCATAATATCACACCGCTATATCAAGCTAGATAGCTCTCGGTACAATGTTCCCTCCCGCTAGTTTGATCTACAAAGAGCGGAACAGAACTGACATAAATAGGTATATCGAGCTGTAAAGCCTGAAGATCATAGCAAAGTCCAATGAAAAAACAAATTGACTTCAGATACCTATCAATCTAGTAGTAGATAACTGTCAGGATGTATGAGGTTTTGCCATAACAACATAGGTACCTAGGTATTAAAATGTAGGTAAAGGCCTGGGTTTCTTACCTGTGATCGAGGGGCGAGGGGGCGGGGGCGGGACACACGTCTGCGCACGCGACGCGGCGCATCACTTCTGGAACAACAACAAACAAACAATGTTGAGTCACCTTCGCAACCGCAAAGATGCTTGCCAACTTTGGGAATTCCCGGCCTGCCAGGCAAAACTAAAAAAAAAAACTGGTATCCAATTCTTAGGAATTTAAAACACGCAAATATCGAAGGGAATCTCGAAATTTCCTCTGAAAGTTAGGTAGTTCGACATTCCCATAGAGAATACCATAAAAATTCCTCAGAATTGGCCCCTAAAAGTTCACCATCGATTTGAAAAGGAAAGCCGTAGAAAGCATTATATTACTTTTTTCAGTTCAAGAAATTAAATATGTCTAACTATTAGAAGACAAATAAGTAGAGTTAACATGTTTACCTGGGAGAAGCACATACAAAGTAAAGCTTCCATTCGATTTTTTACTGAATGAATCTAAAATCTAAAATAATATTGTGCATGCTCCGAATTAAGAACCCGGTAGTGGCGATTTAATTAATAGTGAACATGTTCATTCACTGAATAAATTATGCAATGTAATTACATCAATCGTAAATTTTGCACATAGCGATGCAACATTTAAACAAACACGAGCATTTTACTCGCCCTGTTTCTGTAAGATTTTTAACGTTTTCAAAACATTGCTAATAGATACCTGGTGATTGGCAAATAAAAAGGGCAATTATATAGAATGTAGTCTGTTATTTAGTTCAATTCTTCTTACAACCAATTTTGTTCAGGCTTTCGGGGGCTAGCTATTATGTCATTGATTCAGAAAAGGCGCGAAACCCGAGCGCGCGCACCCGAAATACCCGCGAGCGCACGCCCGAATAATACGATACGGGTTTCGCAACGCTACGTGCTGCATACACTGTATGTGCCTGAGGTGGACGACGAAATGTCCACTATTCAAAGCATCTAATCTCATCCGTCTTTACCATCACTTGTAGGCGGTGGAGAGCAGAATTCAAGTTCTGTCCCATCACAACAAACTAAAAACTTTAGCATTGAAACTTCTAACAATTATGCTAGAAGTGGCAATAGGCAGGACAGATGGATGGACACTTGGAGAGCAGAAAACAACATGTGATACCCGTTAAGGTGGAATGTGCAACACCCATACAAACCATGCGGTTTAGGGGTGTCAAGCAACTATGTTTTGTTAATATTCTGAGAAAATAAATTAAAAAAAAAAAAAAGGAAACAAAATAAAGTCTAAATTCGTCAATGTCTTAAATGGTCACTTTTATACGATAACCTTCTAAAAAAGGTTTATGATTACCATAGGCCTATCAAGAAGCTATTTCTACTAAGAATTCGTTGTAAATGGGCATTGGAAAGTCATTCTATCATCTGTGACTAATTGGCTGACATCGCGCAAGGATATAAAGTAGCTTCAAAATTTAAATAAGCCCGTTAACGTCCATCTTAATAATTACCCACTTAGCAAATCAGATCGCTTCCTTGGCCGGCCAATAGTTTGACAGTTCGTAAAAAAAAACATTGATGGATCATCAAGACCGACATAATGACCAAAACACAACAATGAGTCACTGGAAACTATGGCGGTACTATAAAATTGGACACATTTGGCGCCCGATGACATTCTTCTAAAACAGTGATAATCTGAACTAATCGACGACCGTTTATAGAGTTCGTGGGAGTTCGCCTTACGACCGTTTCATAATTGTGACCAAATTCATTTGTTGGCTTTCAATTGTGTATCCTTTTGGAGGCATTATTTTGACAACGCTTTAAATCACGCAATAATAAATCCATAAATCGCGTTCAAGATTGTTGTGCAGCAAATATAATTTTAAATCCGGATCTTTGTTTACTGAAGCCTTCAACTCAACTCATTAATCTTTGTTGGCGATAATAAATCAGCGCACCATATAGTTAAGTAACGACGTTGCAGCATTTATGCTAATCCTCTAATTAATTATTAATTCAAGTCCAAGTGCGGCTAATTTTAATTGCTCCGAGGAGACCCACACAAGCTGTAAAAGCTTATCTCCGAACAATAATCGTGGAGCAATTGATGTAAATCAAATAACATGGCTTGGGGACATTTAGATCGACGATTTGGGTTTTGGCCTTATTCGTAGCATCATAAGTAATCCAAATACGATTGTTTGGCCTGTTAAATTCAAATATATAAAGCCATTTTCTTTCGAAACAAAATATATTCGGTAGGTACCTACAGCCTAAATCAAACCGTTAGAAACCAGGTTTTTCAATAATAAAAAAAATTGTTGCCTGCAAAATTCTGGTAGCTGTATAAACGAAATGTGTCAAATCAGTCGAGACCGTTGTTGATGAAAAACTCTGATAGACTCGTTTAGTCTGACGTGGTGTTACGTAGTCCAGCACACTTGCTGGCAGACGGCCAGCTGATCGCTTGTGACGTCACGGGAGCGAGCTCATCTGTTGCCTTAGTAGCTTCATGTTCCCTCCGAAATGTCGACTCTACTGACCGACTTTAAGACGCACTATCGGAAGATGTTACACATACGTATGTAGTCGAGTTGCTCATACTGGGAAATTACTGTCCATTACCAATGTAATGTTACTGAATCGAATCGATAAGCGAATGTAAACAATACTCTAACGTACAGTTATCATAAGAAAGGGCCTATTTTTTGTGAATAATACCTAACTATTATGATGGTAAAGGAATCGTATTGAGATAAAATACAAGAGGATCTAAAAGGGATCCTTAATAGCATCCATGTTTGGTATATGTTGAGCTAAATTTATGCCTCGGCGCGAGTGAATCATAACGAGAACTACGCGTAGGTAGACAAACAAACATAACTTCACGTTATTTATTATGATGATTCCGCAACAAAGAGATCGGAACAATATACTCACCAAACTAAGCCGCACTTCATAAAACTCCAAGCTTTTAGACAGTTCAAGAGTGAGTTGGGTGGTAACGTTTACTAAAGTAATATACTTCTTTGCTCGTTTCGAATCGCACAAACCTACCTAGGTAGATACTACTTAATCTGCGTGGAAGTAATCATGATTTCTTTTTCGATACTTTTCTTACTGTACGTTCTAAATTATTATGATGTCCATTTAGGTAGCTCTAACGATTATTCTCCACAACATGCTTGCACAACGGTACGAAGATGCGAGTGTGAACACAATTCGCAAAGTACCCGTTGAAGGCGAGTCAATTTGACACTTCCCTTATTTGGGCAAAAGGCCCGCAACAAACGCGGCACACTTTTAATAATGAGAAAAACAAACGGACACGAGAAAACTCACCCAAATCGATGCAACGGTTTTTAATAGAAACGCGTGTAAGTGGGAGAAATAGACATGACATAGTTTACTAGGAAGTCGCGCGTGATGATTTCGGCTCTATTTATCATAATTAGAACGTGGTATTTGTGATTTTTCTCTTACTGCCGTAGCCCAAAACGACTCGCATAATTTCAGCTCAGATGTGAACAAACAAAATCGGTCAGTCATGCATTTGTATAGTTAAAATCTTTGCATGATCGAACGCGACAGATTAAAGAGATCGAACGTGCAATATTTACCTCCGCCTTCGGGCAACATCTGTGACATCCAAATCCTGCGTGAGTCACTAGCACAGGGCACAGGAGCACTGTGGTATCGCGGTGCACTATGGACTGGTGGGTCGGTATCACAAGTTACGGTGGCACACTGCACTCACTCCGAACTCCTCGTGGACCGCGCGAGCCCTTATCATCAGAGGCAGAGGTCGGCCGCGCGACTGCGCCGACCACCGCGATCAGCCGGCAATAATCTAAATACAGACAACGCGCTCAGGACCAAAATCGCTCGTATTACTTTCGGTTTCCATACGGCCTAAATTTAGAGGCCGCTCGCTACAGAAATAAAAATCGTTTTTACGTGTTTTTTCACGAGCATTAGACGGGAATAGAGAGCGTTTTTGCAGTGCGCCCTGGTGGTGTGCCAGCGGACGGCGCGCGCCCGCGGGAAACTTGAGATTCGTGCCATATTTGGCAGCCGCGCGCTGTCAGACGCTTTTGGGTATTTAGTTTCGGCTGCGCGGGCCGCGATCGAAGCGCGCCCGCGGCTCAAATTAGCTGCTTCCGCTGCATCCACCGTATCGGTGACTGCTGCCTCTCTACCTGCCTTATAAGGCTCGAAACTTTATAGTCATCGCCAATCCTATTTCTTCCTAATTTATCCTGCTGCGACAATTCCTGTTATCTCAGGCGTATTGATATGTATGTAGGCCGTGTCCACACATAGAACTCCATATCATTTTAAGGCAATTTCTCGCTGCTTATTATGTCAATAGCGTCGTAGTTTAATTGCCTAGCCGCTAGCCTATTAATATTAGTCTAAGTACGGTAATAGTGGTTTGCCAGTCTGTGCAACCGGTCGTCGCCCACATCCGGCATGCAACACTGTGAGTCTGTGACCCAATTCGCCGGGCAGTAGGAGTTGATACTTTCCACCTGGCGATGACTTAGCTGTCAGATAATATAAAGCCGTAAATAAGTGATATATGATACAGTTTTCTTTCTCTTCGAGATTTGGGTCTGTTATGTAATGCACCTATGATTTATTGGAGCTCCTACACCTTGGTAGGGTTTTCAGCCGTTGCAAGCTGTGTAGGTAGATTGGAAGAAATCAGCAGTTCAATACGCTATATTGTTTTGCCATTGCGTTTAGCAAACCTAATTTATAATCTAATTTAAAATACCAATTTAGTAGATTATTTGGCTTACAAGCAGACATTATAAAATGGTTCTTAATAATGTTATTGCTGTCGGAATAACTTAAAACATTGCATAATAGGTACGCAGTCTACCTAGAGTCTAGGTCTAATTGAATAACGAGGATAGACCAAACAAACATTCAATTAAAATGACTAACGCACGACTCGTCTAAATGGAAAATAAACGTGGAATTCCTTCATAGCTATTTACATACACTACTTAAGACGTGACCTAAATACTTGCCTTTCATTCTTTTCTAAAATAACATAATATGAAGTCTTTAAATCTCGTCTGAGTACAGGTGGCCCTTTCTCTACATAAATGCAAAGGCGTGCCTAATCACCTGTCCGCACTCCACACCCCCCGCGTTGACACAAGATTTCACCTGGCTTTATGAGCCGTCGAGTCCCAATCTTATGATAGATAAGTATTACGCCTAAACAATGTTGATGGCAAGACCTTACAACCATCTTGACGAAGTAACTGCGTCTGCTGAAAGAAGTTCATTGTGGTTGCCAGGCTAACTTACTTATCGGTGTACCTTTAAACAAGCTCTATCCACTGTAAGTTTTAACCATTTTTATCGAAGGACTCGTCGGTCTCGATTCTCAATCACAAACTACATACTAAAATGTCCTCTACGCTAACTTTTCAATTACTTTAATTACACACAGACAGTCGGGCTCTATGTAATTGATAAACTAAAGCGCTCTCATTAGTGCGTTGCATACTAATTTAAATAATGAACCTCGTGCAAAAGACTCCTAATATTTTTTTTTGTTGACCAATTCAACTCCCACCCACCGGCAGCGACAAACAAGGTGTAGATATGTACGATAATTAGTTTGACGTTTTTGACAATACTTGACCGTAGAGTAAAAAGGGGCAGTAAGTCTGATCAGGGAGATATGTCTTTAGAGCAGCATTACAATCTTAAGAGATCTCACCGTAATCTTATGCTACTTCATGATCCACTTTCATTTAGCGCAGGAACATTGAAATCGTCAGTTAATATTTGTGTAATTAATTTAAAAAATAAACAAGTACTTGCCCAATTTCAACATGGGTACCTATGTATGACAGTACATGCCGCGACTAACCGTAAAATAAACTTTACACTCTTGCGACCACGAGCCCTGGAAAGGTCTCTAAACGTTGGAAAAAATGTAAAAACAACATAATACGAGTTTTTAATCCAGTAAAAGTGTAGTTTAAATAACTCTACATTAGCACACTTTGTTTCCGTCGCAAAAATCGCTGGCCCCTGACGGCCATTCTGTGACATACAGTTTTGTTGTTTGACCAAACTCAGTATGAACCCACACTGCGCAGCACTAACGAGTGTCCGATGATAGATTTTATTTAATTTAATACAGACTGACACCGCACCAAAATTAACAATTATTGTAGAGCTACATTGTATAAAAGTGATTAACCTGAATAATTTACGGAACATGAACAACTGTTAATGAACAAATTATGTCACCTACCTAGTTTTAGTTTTGAGCAATCATGTTTTCACCGGGTACCTAAGCAAACTGAAAAATCTCTAGGACCTACCTACAATCTTACAGAGTTACCGGTAAAGATAAAAGCAAAGTCGTCAAAGGAGGAATGAATATGGCAGTGCTGTAGCTAAGGGTATGACTGTAGATACCTAAGCAACTTTACCTACTACAGGGTGCACTCTAAGTCGATAGCGAAAATTTAAGTTGGCTGTCTACTGATCACTACAAACAACTTGTACTAGGTGGCGAAAAAAATGGAGCGAAAAAAATATCAGCTGTTCCATACAAAAGGTCGACTCAGTACTGCGCCAAATGTATGAAACAGCTGATATTTTTTTCGCTCCATTTCGGTCGCCACCTAGTACAAGTTGTTTGTAGTGATCAGTGGACAGCCTACTTAAAGTTCCGCTATCGTCTTAGAGTGCACCCTGTAGAGTTCCATTGTGAAAGGGAAAAGCCTTATGTCGACGCAGGCTCTTAATTTTGCCCAAATCCGTTGGTTTTGCAGAGGACTACCACTCCTATGGCTGCATCTTGGATCAGGATCAGGATTAGCTGAGCTACCATCTTGGAAAACAAAAGGTAAACCTAGAGCCAGAGGTTATTTTCCGAAGTACTAAACAACTTTTGAATTGACTTTTCAATGCAACACAACTCTTAGCAGATTTGTGTCCAAGTTTTCTATTAGGTTAGAGATGAATGAACAACCGCATACCGAGCGCGTTCAAATGGAGACATCGATGGAGTCGTCGCAAACAACGGCACCCTGTCTGTTATGTGATTATGTGCCAAATAAGATCAACAATAGCGTGCATAGCTACCTACTCGTGCATTGATGATCTCTACCTACTGAAGACGTAGAGTTGGTTAGTAAAATCAGAAGGTCCGCTTGTCCGCAGAAGGTCTGATATAAACGAAGGTTTGCTTGCTTAGCCGTAAATTCTCGGATAATTGATTGAGTTAATTGCTGATTTCGGCATCGTGTGGGGAAGGGATAATACCTACTCACAATTTAGATTAAAACCGCATTGACTCCCAAAAAGAGTCTTTGATAATCGCATCTTCAGGATTTTCAGATAGGTACCTACGCAAAGATGATGATCTACCTAAGTCTTTATTTTTTGCAATGCTGGGCTTTTAGGAAATAATATAGAGTACCTACCTACCTACGTACGTAAAGCGCCGTTTTCAGCACAAATTCACAAAGCATTTCATAGATGGCGCCTACAGGCGTGGCCTTATAAGAACCGGGATACGGCTGCCTTTCGCTTAGCACAGATAGGCGCCATATCTGAAATGCTTTGTGAATTTGTGCTGAAAACTGCTCATTGTGCTGTCGTTCTTTCCTTGTGTTTTGCCACTGCTCTACGGTTGATACTTTAGTTTAGTGAGACAGTCCATTAGCAGCCCGACAGCCAAAATGCGAGCCCACGCGCCAAGCGGACACAAAGTATTGTGAATTGTCCATCTCTGCCGCTATAAATTATATCGCCGCCGTAGGCAGCGCACCGATTATAATAACAACACCGCCTTTGGGCACAAACAATCGCTGCGTTTGGTCATAAACCTGTTGAAATGTCACTTCACCCACACGGAGAAGACGCATTACTGCCCCGCAGGTCTATTACACAGATACATAGATAGATTGAGATAGAGAATACGTACACCAAAAAATAAGTAATCTAATAGGTATTATGTAGGATAATATTATTATTTGTTTATTGTAAGAAGGTAGGTAGTGCACCAGAAGGTAATAAACTTTTGTAACGGACATTATCCCATTGTAGCGCAAATGCCTCCCTGCAGCCTTCCAACTTCGCGTACAAAATACGTAAAACAGGATACCAAAATCTATGACAACATACTGAAAATTTTTTATCAGAATCCGTACGTATGATCGTCGATTGAACGGCTCACCGCTTGTTCATCATCAGTTACTGGTTGCAATCCACTATCCACATCCACAAACATGTAGAGCAGTCATCATGTTTTGGCTCTACAGACAGACTAACTACAATATTCAACAGTTTTTTTTTAATGGCTTTCTTAAATAAGAAATGGGGGGTCCAAAGTTTTAGTGGGGCGACCGGATCATGTGGGGTATTTTATGAAAGAGCTTCATTAGCACAAGCTGAAACAGTTTTTTTTTTTGTCATACACTATTTCTCCGTTACAAGTTTGTAGGGAACCCTCGGTGCACGAGTCAGACTCGCACTTGCCCTGTTTTTTGTAACTCAATTTACAAAAAACTGCTTGTCTGCCTTGGGAGCTTATTACTGCATTCGGCCCAAAAGCAGGGTTCGATAAATAAAAGACATTTTGGTCTTGTTCCGAATCGGGCGCAGTACCGGCGGCGTCCTCGTCGTTATATCCTTTACCATTGCGCGTGCGCGTCACTCAGACGGATTTACATTGCAGAAGTTTGGGCGGAGGCAGGCTGCCGGAGCTGCGTGATCAAGAGATTCTGAGACGAATTTCAGTGCTAAGACACAAATTAACAAATACCCAGAGTGAACGTCAAAGTACAGGAAATTCAGGAAAAGTTCAGGAAAAAAGATTTTTTTAGGAATTGTAGCGGTGCCGATTTATCTTTTCAATAGAGTTCTCGTCAATGTTCAGGAATGCTCTGAAGTTGCAGCAGTGCAGTGCCAAATCATTGTTTCAGACGACACTCAGTCCTAATACACTAAAATGTAGATTTGATGCCAAAGTTCAGGAATGCTGGGACGAATTTTAGTGCTAAGACACTATGGCCCGGTTTCTGAATTGAGAATTTCACTAACCAAATGCTTAAGTATTGTTCTGTCTCTGCATTCTGTCTAGAGAATGTGACAGAGCTGAAAATGTTTGGATCAGCTACTTCAGCGTATCTCTACAATATGGTGTGGGCTTTCTGGGTGCTTTGCATTCTTTCAGTTGCCCGCCAATAACCAATAACACCAAACGCGTTTTCCGTCGATAGCATTGTCTCCGACTATGGTTTATGGATGCCATCTTGGGCGTTCTTGCTCAATGATACTTTTGGCTCGAACACAAAAGTGCAGCTAAGCGTTACGCACAGAAAATAATGCTACAGATAGACAGATCTCCATCCTAGAGTCAAATAAAAATCAGCCTACCTACATTTAACCTGGGCATAGGTAGAGTTGTCCTAGGCACTGCAGCGTCCGAGTGGTCACTTTACCCATCTTGTGTGAGTGAAGGTAGGTACCACTGGATGCATGCCTGTAAGTATAAATCATCATCCCATTACGTAGATGCAAAGGCCTATCTAATATAAAAATATGGTCTGTTCGGATAGTTTCTTATAATGTCGGTATTACAAGTATTTTAAAATGTTTCATTTCAGTATATTTAATTAGTACCTGAAAGTCAGAGTCGTGGTGGGTTGCTTGCTACCCACTACGACATAATGCTGAGCGGATTTTCTCAGAATTTGTACAAATAAGATGGTGCCAAATAAACAAGTTACTTTCTTATTGTATGTAGAGTTATCTTAGAGGACGCCCCACTGTGGTCATCCTCAACCTCAACCAGTCGCTACCAGCTATCCACTTTAGTTCGTTAGTCCAGTGAGCTTTGCTCTATAGTCGCTTGCCAATGCCGGAGAAGCGACTTTTACAAAAAAAATCGTGTGAAAGAGTTAAATATTACCTTGAAATAGGTCTGAGTACCTACGTGAATCTAAAATAAGCTGCGACAAAAATTAATAAAAAGAAAAATGTAGAGCTGAGGCATAACTCGCACTAAACGCACTAGTTAAGAGATGGGAACTCTCTCTGAGAGAAGGCCAGTGCCCTGAGTGCCCACTGCCCAGTAAAGGGTCATGTGTATTTGTAACTTCTATATTTGCTCGTTCTTCAAATCAAACAGACTTGACCTATTCATCAGTGTGTGCTTTTAAGTGTCATTCATTATTTTAACACACAATTTTTATGGCGTTGTTTATTCATTTACAAAGCTACCGAATTTGCCAATGCATCAAAGGCTGGCATGTAATGATCATGATATTTTAAAACAATTATTTAAGAAACAAAATAAAATATAATATCATAGAAGGTCTTCAGAGACTTAGTGAAAAAAAAAAAGTTTTTTAAATGTTATTGCAACAAATACGGAGTTCTATTCACGTTCTTGCTAGCACATTATAGACCAGCGGCTCTCAATTAAAACTATAGTTTTTACCCGACTGACCCAGAGGGAGGGTTATGTTTTTCGAGTGTATGTATGTAAGTAAGGGTGTATGTACCATACAATATACTATGATGACTAAGTTCAGCTGTTCCTCGTGAATCGTGATACGCCGCCGCGTCAGAACGGTCTACCAGAGAGAGGTATTTGAATATTTTTTCTAAATTCTTGCGGAACCCCTACACGGGTATCGCGGAACCCTACGAGGAACACACTTTGAGTATGGCTGTTATAGACTAAAGGTAGAGTCCCGTTTTATTCATTGTTAGGAGCATTTCCTCTGGTGGGGTCTGGTGGGACCAGAGGCTTTTCGGGTCGTGGTAAATAGGTACGTGAAGTAGACCTTTCGCGAGTGTCGATGTTATTTGAGGTCTGCCCACAGTCTGACATGATTCATTGCGGATCAATAGCCGCCAGCAGTGTTGTGCGACGCTCGATGACAGATTGTTATGATCGGTAGGTACAGTCGGCCACAGTCTCAGATACCCCTTTTTTGTTCGATTGGCGCCCTTATGCCGCGCGCGATAAGAGCTGCCATGGGGTATCTGAGATTGTGGCCGACCGTACATGAAACGTAGTACGTGGTAGATACGTGCCCACTTACTGTTTCGAGATAGGTTTTGAATAGAAATTTTTGCTTCAATGATGCTAAATGATACTGATGATGATACTGATGCCCCTCAACTTAGTGGAGGCTGCAATAACATACGGAAATCGTCTGTTGTATAATGTGTAGATAGCAGGTCCTTGTGAAATTAGATAGGTCCTGAAAAGGCTGGTGGGGGTCTACATTTACTGAACAAATATAATAGTTCAGTGTAGGTATCCAATCCCAGCGCACTTGATATCCTAGATATTGATGTACCGTTCCCGGGAACATTGCCAATCGCTGGAAACATTCCCGGAAACATTGCCGGCAATGTTCCCCAACTGGGAATTTACTGGGAACTTTGCTCAAATCTTGAGTTATTTCAATATTTGTTTGCTGAATTGTACATGATTTTGGATTATCTATACACCAGGTAATGAATTATCAATAAAAACCCCATAACTTTGAAAACTGCCAGCCCATTGGGAAAGTTTCCGGCAATGTTTCCAGTTTATTTCCGGCAATGTTTCCCATTTGGGAATGTTCCCGGCAATGTTCCTGGCAATGTTTCCAGTTTATTTCCGGCAAAGTTTCCAAGCAATCTTTCTCGGGATATTTGTTGGTAAACTTTACCATTATTTATGAAAATATCGATGATCTTGTATAGTGCTGTGATGAATTTTATGATAAAGATAATGGAACAGTCGCCCGCAACGTTTTAAACAACTAAAAAGGTTACAGTTTCCCTTTATGATATGTCATAAAGTACGAAATTCTGGATTTAAACAGCTAAAACTTAAAATCCTAACCAACCACACACTACCATAACCTGCCAAGGTCGAGTCGGATTCGCGCAGCGATGCTTCCGTAGCATACTTGCATAACATGAACTTAGAAGAAAAAAAATGATTTATTTTTTATTTTTCCTCATAAATCGAAAATTATACAGGTGGCATGTGTGTTCAGCCATTTTATGTCGTTTATAATAAATGAGGGTTTCACGGTGGTATTACAGAACGCTCATTGATAACACAGTTTAAACTCTTCCCGCACAGTCGGAGTTTAAACATGGTTTATACTCTTCTCACTAACAGTTTAGTAGAGCTTATTCATTAATCTTAGAGATTCCTTTATTAGGCTAATCAAATCAGTGAAAGTGATCATGATGCTCGCTCAATGAGATCTACCCGATAAAAGTATCAAAACTTTAATTGCTCATATCTCTTAAACGGCTGATGCTAGACCCATGTTCATGGTACTCTAAGAAAAGGGCTCGACGACATCTACCCGATAAAAGTATCAAAACTGTAACTGTCTATGGCCCGTTTTCTCAGTTGAGAATTTTGCTAAGCAAATGGGTAAGTATCGTCCTGTCACTGCAGATTTCTCACAAAAGAGCGTGACAGAGTGATACGTAAGTATGTGCTTAGTAAAATTCTCAACTCAGAAACCGGGCCTATATCTCCTAAACGGCTAATGCTAGACCCATGTTCATGGTACTCTAAGAAAAGGGCTCGACGAGATCTACCCGATAAAAGTATCAAAACTTTAACTGTCCATATCTCCTAAACGGCTAATGCTAGACCCATGTTCATGGTACTCTAAGAAAAGGGCTCGACGAGATCTACCCGATAAAAGTATCAAAACTTTAACTGCCCATATCTCCTAAACGGCTAATGCTAGACCCATGTTCATGGTACTCTAAGAAAAGGGCTCGACGAGATCTACCCGATAAAAGTATCAAAAATTTAACTGCCCATATCTCCTAAACGGCTAATGCTAGACCCATGTTCATGGTACTCTAAGAAAAGGGCTTGTCGAGATCTACCCGATAAAAGTATCAAAACTGTAAGTGCCCATATCTCCTAAACAGCTAATGCTAGACCCATGTTCATGGTACTCTAATAAAAGGGCTCGACGAGATCTACCTACTTTCATCGGGTACATCTCGTCGCGCCCTTTTATTAGAGTACCATGAACACGGGTCCAGCATTAGCCGTTTAGGGGATATGGGCAGTTAAAGTTTTGCTACTTTTATTGGGTAGATCTCGTCAAGCCCTTTTCTTAGAGTACCGTGAACATGGGTCTAGCATTAGCCGTTTAGGAGATATGGGCAGTTAAAGTTTTGATACTTTTATCGGGTAGATCTCGTCGAGCCCTTTTCTTAGAGTACCATGAACATGGGTCTAGCATTAGCCGTTTAGGAGATATGGACAGTTAAAGTTTTGATACTTTTATCGGGTAGATCTCGTCGAGCCCTTTTCTTAGAGTACCATGAACATGGGTCTAGCATTAGCCGTTTAGGAGATATGGGCAGTTAAAGTTTTGATACTTTTATCGGGTAGATCTCGTCGAGCCCTTTTCTTAGAGTACCATGAACATGGGTCTAGCATTAGCCGTTTAGGAGATATGGACAGTTAAAGTTTTGATACTTTTATCGGGTAGATCTCGTCGAGCCCTTTTCTTAGAGTACCATGAACATGGGTCTAGCATTAGCCGTTTAGGAGATATGGACAGTTAAAGTTTTGATACTTTTATCGGGTAGGTAGATCTCGTCGAGCCTTTTTCTTAGAGTACCCCGTTGTCTAATTCATTCATCAACCAAGTTTCATGGCTTACCTGGGGAAATGTACCTATACATCCCGAGTTTACAGTTCAGGGCGAACTACTAGTATTAATAATTTCAAATATTATAGAAACCCGCGATCAGTCAATCAATTCAGCCCACTGTTGACCATTGTCAAGGAGCATAACATCGGTAGCCAATGGTTGAAGACAAAAAAACACAATAACTCTGAGTTTCATTGAAGATTGAGTTCACTAATATATGTAAATCATATGAATAATTCACATTTATTGACAATAAGTAGGGATTTACTGGAATTTTTAAAGAAAATACCTATTTTATGCAGTTTCTATATGGCAACACTGTAAGGAAAGACGCTTATGAATTGTCACGTGATTAACGAACGCGATATTTCAAGAATCAGCATGATTGACTTCACTAATATATGAAAATCATAAAAATAATTCACTTTTATTGGCAATAAGTAGGGATTTCATGGAATTTTAAAAGAAAATACCGATTTTATGCAGTTTCTATATGGCAACACTGTAAGGAAAGACGTTTATGCAATGTCACGTCATTAACGAACGCGATATTTCAAGAATAAGCATGAATTATAAACAAAAATACTACTGGGAATTTATGGGAACATTGGGAAACATTCGGAAACTTTCCGGCAATGTTTCCAGTGGAAACATTGCCGGGAGTGGCAATGTTTCCAAGCGTACATCACTAATCCTAGACCTCCGTAGTCAATAATTATTATACCAGAGTATCATATTAGCATCAAATATCACTCGTTATTACTATAATTAGGCCCCGGGTGCTTCGCAATAATGTAGATGTTCCCGGTACGGACTTGGCCAAGCACGAGCCATAAGCGCAGCCCTCGCGCTTCGCCCACTCTCGGGGCTCCCCCGAAGGACCAAATTTATTGGTGACCTACGGAGGAAAGGCCTTAGTATGATGAACAGACAGCCAGAATGGACACCGTTATTGTGACTGCGATGATCACGTACATTTCGTACAATACAAGTAGTTTTTTTGTGCTATTGTTCCGCGGATTTGCGTGGATTAAGGTCTATGCCCCACCTATTATAAAGTTTTTTCCTCGTTGATATCGAGACCTATTATGAGTCTGTACCAGCCGCTGAACTAAAACAAATCCGTACCCGAATTTTACATGTTTTATCTCGTCCTACTAACAAAATATTCATCTTAGAGACGCAACCACCAGTTTTTCACCTTATGGGACTTGATGAGTCGATATCCAGCTTATGACATCGAGTCGGTACCTACCTGTTGCCGAACAAAATATTCCCGTAATTAATACCTAGACATCATGCAGGCGCTTCATCCATGGCTACCTACCCTCAATTGGTTACCTAAACTAAGCAGGCAGGAAAATGTTGGTAGGACATCTGTCCTACCAAAACTATCTGGTTCTTCTAATAGTAGATTTTCCTATTTCCAAAGCTCCTAAAATCTACCTTCAGCAAATTGAACCGATTCAAAAACCTAGTACCTACTACCACCTACCTAGGTTCCTACTTGTTACTTAGTACTGTATCTTGAATTTGACAAATGACTTTATTTGCTAAATAGCCCATTTTTCCTCCTATTTTCGTAAGCAGGTAGGTATTTCCAATCGGGAGATTTTAATAAAATGTCTATAATATTGTAAATACTTAGGCAAGTCAATCGATCCATGAGCAATCAGAATATGCATTAGCAACCTACAGTCCCCTGTGCATACGTTTACCGCGAGCCATGATAATTTTAGCCGCAATACTATGCTAATGCTGACATTTAGACACCTTTTACATCAATGCACGCTTCTACTTCACATAAATAAATATCTAATACAGAAGTAGAGCTCGACAGTAACGGACAGAGTAAGTAGACAGGAATATTCCAGAGTAAGTAGACAGGAATATATTCGGGTATTTTACCCAAATGCCATGCATGCCTCCTAGATTTAAAGTATGACTCTACAATTCGCTGCGGACTCGGCGATGTGACCACGAGCAATTTGTGACAATTTTAGTAGGTAAGTGCTTAGAGAGCTAAATTATGATTTGGGCCATGTTGAGTAACCACTATCCAAAACGTGTTCATGTAAAACATGTTTCCAAGACGAGACCACACATCTCGCATTGTCAAAAAGCTATCAGATCTCATGTAGAGCCAAGCGTATAACTCTACAAGCCCTAACTTCACAAACTCTACCTCCACCGTCAAAATTATGTGGCTCGGCCGTTGCCTCTTATTATTGAGTTCGTTCCTCTGTTCATCCCACCTAGTACTATACTAATGCTTCAAAGGTGCGTTGGGTCAAGTAGATTGGTGTAAATTAATATTGATAAAGTATCTTAAAGGTTTCGTTTCCATTGGAACATTACTTTCATTGGTAAGCTAGATGCTTGTTTTCACTACCATAGGATCTTAATATACTAGTGGTTCGCCCCGAACTGTGAACTCGCGACCCTATATCTCAGCAACCCCTCGACCGATTTGGCTCATGTTCGAACTTAAAAATTAACTTTGCCTCATTTACCTGCCTACCAAATTTCATAACGATCCGACCAAATTTACTCAAGTTATCGTCGAACGAACATTCATACATACAAACGCCGGATTGTTCCAGTAGACTCGGAGAACTTCGCTCGCTTCGCTCGCTCGTTCAATTATTTTGAAATAAATAAACAATCTTCTAACTTCTTTGGGTACCATACCTATCTAATATCGGAGGTTGGCTGTCATTGTGACCAAAAAGTAACAATAAACTTGAATAACTTACGTCTCAGAACTGCCTTCACAATCCTCTTGCGTTTTGCACACATCAGTTTCAAATCCAACGAAAAAAACTGTTCACTTTAAAATTTTAAATTCAAAACACATTAATTATCGTATTGTTCAACACTCATTGTATCATCACTCATTGTATCATATTAATCAACCACTTTTTAACCAGAAAAATCACTTGTTTAATTATTATTGTTGCATAAACTTCCGACAAACTTTTCACAAGAACGAAAAGTAAAAATGGCGGACTGTCAAATCGCGCGCGTTTTTCGCACAAGATGACCGCGAGCCTTCAGCGAGGCAACGGCTCGGCGCATACTGCCAAAGCCTATGGTAGAGACTCCTCTGGCACCGAGTGGGTCACCCGCCCACGGCAGCTGAGATCATAAGGCGAAGCTCGCTAATTCACACTTCACGCTGCAGCTGGCCTGTTTGGGTACTTAATCATACTCGTAAGTACCTACTCGTTACTTTAACTTTGAGTATGACCCAATGGAAGGACATAGGTCAAAGTTTGCAAGGAGATATTATGGGCAATTAATGGAGCTTATTGAATAACGTACTTATCCTTACTTTAGGTCACACAGTTTTTAGTTTTATAGAGTTTGTACCTACCTAAACAAAGTTACTTACATCCCTATAAGTAGGTAGGTTATTAACATTGCAGATAAATGGGTAAGCAGTGGGACTGCTTATAGTATAAATATACAATGAGATGCATTAACAGATTGCGTAAGTAACTGATAGAAGCAATGAAGGATGTAAGCCACGGGTAAAAATTGCGTCGATGACTTCATTGGGTAGGTATATGACATCAAAACTGACGAAAGCCTAGGTACCTAAGTACGTACTTGAGTGATGTTCAAAATAGAAGACGTCTTTGAAATAATACATCTCCGTAGATTCCAGTACCTGGTTTATTCTTCATCATTGATAATATAGGTACTTGACACTAACATTTGTAACGTCTAACTAGGTAGATTACTAACATTTGGACCACTACGAATTAGGTACCACGGTGTCGAAATATCATATTATTACAAACAGGTAAAAGACATACAGCCTGCAAAACAAAGATTTACGTATTAGGCCCTGGTAACTAGGAGATTCAACATATTTTTGCAATGAGAAAAAACGCTTTCTGAACGTTTTTCTCGATGCCTTAATACCGATCTTGCAGTTGGGAAGTTAAAAGCGAACTGAAAACTTTTTCCAGAGTTAAACAGGAGCAGCAGTTTGCTGTCAATAAGTTGCCCGATTGCAGCACGAAACTAGTCGTTGCTGAGCGCGGGCGGCCCCTGCGCGCTAAGCTGTTCGAAGAGCAGTTGTTTCTTGTCGTACCCGCAGCGGAACAGGTTCCACGCGACGTCTTCAGGCGCGTCGCCGCCCTGTTCGAGACACTCCTCCAGGACCTGTGGGAGCGAGGCTGGCTTAGCAAGGATCTGTGGGGGAGAGGCTAGCTTACCATGATCTGCCATGTCGAGGTTTACAGCTCGATACGCCTGCTTATGTCTGTATCACTCTATGCTATGTACCAGGTACTTAGCTCAAAAGTGTATTGAGCGCTATTATAGGTCCAAGAGCGCTATTTAGTAGACATGTGTAGGTAATGCTTGTAATATTACAAAAGACATATTACACAACGGTGTCATGAAATATTACACATTACACGAGAGAATAAAGCATGGCATATAGCATTTCATTACACTAGATGACATGAAACATGACACATGGCATTTCAGCACACTGTACGTACTGCAATGAAAGTGTGCCGAAATACCATGATGTCATGTTTCATGTCTGCAATGAAGAAATACCATGATGTCATGTTTCATGTCTGCAATGAAGAAATACCATGATGTCATGTTTCATGTCTGCAATGAAGAAATACCATGATGTCATGTGTCATGTTTGGTGCCATGATATAAGGTAATATCACGCGGTATGAAATGTCATGAAATATATCATGACTTCGAAGTGCACTGTTTCGCGCATGTCTACTATTTAGCTCGACGTTCCTCACATGTTACAATATTAACACTTAGGTACTTATGTCTGCAATAAAGTATTGAGTACTTAATGATGTAAGAGTAATACTCAACGGCTTAATTGGCTCCACACGCATTGACCTTGTCTTTCCTGTAGGCTAGGCTGACTAAGATAAGTAGATAGAGCTGCCAGGACAGTATCAAACTCGATAACGCACTTTCTCCCATACTCAGTGTAGCGGGACACAGTGGTGTCTCAAGCTCTTAAGTCTGGATATGGCTGGTCATTGAAGTTGGCACATACTCTTGCAGTATTAGTAGAGGTGGGACGAATTTCGATTATGGAATATTAAACTATCCGCGGCAGCCGTAGACTGCCATGTTAGGCCTACCAAGCAACAGAAGTTTTTCCACACAAAGCATAGGCAAAGCCACGACTGCCATAGCGGGCATACAAGCTACAGGGGTAAAGACGATGTGTATCGAAAGCAAAAGTGACATTTACCTTCGCGGCGTTCTTCTCATCGGCCCTCTGCATAATTTTATTCAGCACGGCAGTCTTCCGAACCTTCCCATCCTTCGCTATCAGCTTGCACCGCCTCAGCACACAGTAGACGTGCCTCCTGGCTACCGGGGTGTCTTCGAGGCGACCGGCGAGCAGAGCGGTGACCTCGTCCGGAGTCCGCGCGGCACGCTTCTGAGTGGGCCGCGAACATCGCGCGCTCCGCCTTCGACATCGTCTGAGAATGACACAAATGTTAGGAAGATCCATCTCTCTGAGAGAAGCCCTAGGGCTTTCATTGGTTCTCCAACTCCTGGAACATGGATATTTATATCCAACTCTGGGGATCTATTCTTTCAACGCATAAGTATAAGCCCTTGCATCTACGCAATGAGATGATTTATACAGCGTCCAGTGGCACCTTCAGTAACTCTAGATGGGTGAAGAAACCACTCGGCGCTGCAGTGCCTGGGACATACCAACGTATAGGTATCACAAATTATTTCCGCCAAAAGTCCGTGGACCTAAAGAACTTCGTAAACGTTTCCTAGTAGGTAAATATTATGCAAGCAAAACAAACAGCGGAAATGCCCTAAAAGTTATGGTGAATTCTTGTCATTACTTCGATCAATCAAAAGATCACTGCGATATGCTACGTAAACCCAAGGTCATATTCTAGCATAGAGTAGGTAAACTCTACGATAGCTATTAAACATTTCACTTACCACACAGTTCTTGCAGTCTGGATGGTACTGAAAAGAAAGAGCAATTTATAGACCTCTCCCTAAATAAATTATAGACAAAGTTCTCCGTCGGAGCGTAGGATATCTCACCAGTTGAGCGGGCACGAAAAGTGCGAGCAGCAGCGCAAGCGGTGCCAATGACGTCATAGCTTCAACTGACAACTTCAACCAACAAGCTTCAGGGAAATTTCTAGGCAAAATGATAGTCCAGGCGTCAATGGAGTCCAATCCGCTAAGTGTAGAGTCAGATGGGCATATCAGTTGATCGCAAGTACAGGAGAGTCGATGAAACGTAGAGTACATATAACAGACACACTGGCACCGACAACACTTGTGCCAGGATTCACACTTGCACTCGCGGGCTTGCTCCGAGGCGCGAGGTTTTATGCGCGGTCGGAAGTTCTGACGGTGCCGTACTATGAGACGAGTGCGGGTGTGTGAACAATCTTGAAAGAGAATGAAGAATACCATCAAGTTTTGATTTTTATCTTACCATACACTCTAGTAAAAATGGAAACATTGGGTGAAAAATTTTTTTTGATACGACTTATAGTTCTCGAGATATTTAATTTTAAACTACCTGTGCGACGGGCGCGCGGTCGTCAGCTGCTGTGACGTCGCAAGTCAACACGCAAGATACAGCCCTTTGAATGAGTGTTACGGTGCACGTGTCGGGTGCGTGTTGACTTGTGACGTCATGCGAGTTTGCCGCGCTCGCGCGAAATAATCCAAAAGTACGGAAACTAAAACCTTCGTAACTTTAAAACTACTGGCTCGATTTGAATGAAACAAAAACAGGTGTATTTCTAATTTTAGGCTACACGGTCATAAAGTTTCAAGTGATTTAACAGACCCACGGACATTCTTCATTAACTAGTGGTTCGCTCCGAACTATGAACTCGCGACCCCAGTTACAGGTGTGTAACTTTGCTTACGCCATTAGCGCAGGCGCGCGCGCTTTGCATATAAACTATACAGCCCCATATCTCGGCAACCCCTCGACCGATTTGGCTCATGTTCGAACTTAAAAATTCTTTTAATTTCGTTTACCCGCCTACCAAATTTCATAACGATCCGACCAAATTTACTCAAGTTATCGTCGAACGAACATTCATACATACAAACATACAAACATACAAACATACATACATACATACATACAAACGCCGGATTGTTCCAGTAGACTCGGAGAACTTCGCTCGCTTCGCTCGCTCGTTCAATTAACACTTAGGTACTTATGTCTGCAATAAAGTATTGAGTACTTAATGATGTAACAGTAATTAGCGCAGGCGCGCGCGCGCTTTGCATATAAACTATACAGCCCCATATCTCGGCAACCCCTCGACCGATTTGGCTCATGTTAAAACTTAAAAATTCTTTTAATTTCGTTTACCCGCCTACCAAATTTCATAACGATCCGACCAAATTTACTCAAGTTATCGTCGAACGAACATTCATACATACAAACATACATACATACATATATACAAACGCCGGATTGTTCCAGTAGACTCGGAGAACTTCGCTCGCTTCGTTCGCTCGTTCAATTATCCCACCAAAACCATTTTCATGAAAAAAAGTTGCCATGACGAGACCATTACACCTCGCACTGCCAAAAAGCTATCAGATATCACGTAGAGCCAAGCTTCTTACTCTACATGCCTAACTTCACAAACTCTAATCCTTAGTTAAAATATGTGGCTTGGCCGTTTGGAAAAGAAGCAGCCCCTCTACCCTTGACGCATGTTTCCAATGCGGCCGCAATATGGCGCTATTTACAAAATTAAATATTTTACAAATTAAGACGCATTTTGTGTTTTTATTGAATAAAACAGCCTTACCTTTGAATAAACATTACAAAGTATTTAAAATCAAAGCATTACTATGCGAATTCAAAGAGAAATTAATTTTTAAACTTTTTCAATTGGATCGCAATAGCGTCAAGGGTAGAGGGGCAGGTAGGGAAGCACATACAACTTGAAGATAAAAGTTTTATCCCACTATCTGGTAGTGGCATCTCGCTTCACGCGGTGAAATAAAGCAAGATGGCGATAGCCGATAATGGTATAAAACTTTTATCGTGACATTGTGGTCCCTTTACTCTCTTATTCCATCTTGAATATCGATTCGTGGTACGGGGCGACAGAATCAGTAAACAGCGAAAAATGTACCGCTCTGGTGTTTTGTAAACGAAACGGCGCTCTAAAAACATAACACTGTCCACGGACTGTGTTTACAGGACACCGCGTCCGTGCAGTAGGTTCGAGCACTTTTAGGCCACATGCATAATGAGATAAGGTCGCCGATAACCCTCCGGTAATACCTAAAACGGTATGGTATGGTACCTACCTTGTAATTTAGCTATTGGATTATAGCGTGAACATAGGACACCTCTTAACTATGAACACTCGTCGTCACTTCGTCAGGCGTCAGGTATCTATATCAACTTTGGATCAACGTAATGTGATGATTTATGCAGGGTCTAGTGGCATCGTCACTTAAACTATAAGGGTGAGTGGTCTGGGACATAGTACAGGGTGTTTCAAAATGGTCCTGTGACACTGTACAGTCGGCCACAGTCTCAGATACCCCTTTTTGTTCGGTTGGCGCCCTTATGCCGCGCGCGTTAAGAGCTGCCATGGGGTATCTGAGATTGTGGCCGACCGTACCTAAGGGGTCGATTAACTCACCAATAATACAAGCATTTTTTACTATGGGACCAAGTCCGAAATCTCGAAAAAAATATGAGCTGTTCCATTCTGAAATTCGATACCTACCTGTTGCACCAAATGTATGGAGTAGCTGATATTTTTTTAGAGATTTCACACTTGTCGCCATAGTAAAAGTGGTTTGTATTGCCATGGGGTATCTGTGACCGTGGCCGACCGTACATGAAGAGTGTAACTTACCAGGAATTGATCGATGTTGTTGAAACCCACCAGGGATGTCACTTCCTCAACAGATAGGTGGAGTACTGCCGAAACTGGTAAAAGCTGTTAATGCTGATTGGGTTCGTGAACCACAACATCTTTTCTGTTCTCACACAAAGATACAAAAAGACGAAACAAATATAACAAACAACACACCGCGATTTCAGAAAAACTAATCAACAATAGAAAAAAAAAAAAGTTAATATTATTGTATTTTTGATAATTATTTTACGAGGAATTTCGTGTTTTTATTCTTTGACAAATCAACTTTTTTACACAATAAAGACGTTCGTTGACAATGACAAAGCAAGGACTGAAAGTGACAGCAAAGTTAAGGTTCTCCTTTTTTCTTATGCGAAAATGGGGCGTTTTTCCTAGGTAAAATTTTTTTCGGTAACCTACGAATAAATACCTAACTTCTTGTAGCACTGGCAAAAATTACGTTCGGCGACCCTAGCGACATCTATTAGCTGAGGAACAATAAACATTTCCCAGCGTCTGAGTAACACTTCATCCGTAAAGTACACACGACAGCACGTCAGACTGTACACTTTTGTTGTAAAGTCGCCCGTAACGCAACCGAGTAGAGTGCTAGCGTGTAAAGGTCGATGTGCTGTCGTGTGTACCACTTGGTTGACGAGACGCTGATTAAATTTTTACGATGTAAGGACCGAAGTTTAGATATAAAAATATATTAATGGATTTTAGTTTGGTTTTATTACACTTAATTACTTATGTATAGATTTAAACATTTATGCAGTAAATAACATTGTTTTACGTCATATGCGTACGTATGAAACTATTCTCACTATACATACATATACACATTTGGTATCTAATATACACTAACTTAACATTACCACGGTGAAGTGATATGAATACCATCTCAAATTAGTAAGTAAGTTATTACTTTGAAATAAATAAATCATGTCCACATTAAATACACCACTATCCTCTTTAAAACACTCAATTTATTCCTTTTGCAAATAACAATAAGGGTCAGTGATAATTGACTCACCGTATTTGACTAATCGTAGCTTTCGATACTCACTTAAGGTCATACTATAGCATCATTGTGACAACTAATTTGACTCCATATTAGTATTAGAGATCTTGGACACTCAATATTATCAAACAACCCACGGAATGTTCACATTATTCTATACTAAGAGCATACTATAATTTATCTTCCTCGATCCCTTATGTATGCCTTATTAATTTAATTAAGCCTTTTTGTGGACAGTTACACACTGGATGGCATATTTAACACAAAAATAAAGTTTTGTTGGTTTAAGCTTGACATAAGTTCTATTGGTATTGAATGTATGTCAACTTCAGCAGTCTCTCTCTCAATACTGGTATTTGCCTCTCGACGCCATTTTGTTTTTATTCGACCACCATATTGTTTTCACAGTTTGCTACGTCAGCTCTCCTATTATCTGCCTGGCATCATTGGAGCGGTAAAACCGTGCGTCGTCTTCTTGGTAAAACACACTTGGCAAACCACGGCAAACACCCACAATCACAAATAAGGTATTTGGCTTGACTCTACGCTCCAACCCTCGTAGGAATTCGTCGTCGATCCCATCGAGTGTCAGTCTTTAGGCACAACCCAATTATTCTAAGGTAAATACGGGACGAGAGTCTGTTGCACTCTCAAACGTGTGAAACCACTCGTCTAAGTTTTTCAAAAACTAGTCGTCGATTTGGGTTGCAAGCGGTTTGGCGAGCGTGTTATCTTATAAAGCCATCTAGACTCTAGCGGTGTAACATTTTCCGAGCTATTCCGAAACCTCAAACGAGGACACAGATACCGCCCGCCTTTTATGTCGTCTCAGCTTTGGTGGGTTGCGAGCCATACATTTGCTGTGAGTCCAGTGCAGATATTACAATCAGAAGCGCTCATAGGACTAGCCATTATTAACCGACAGGAAGTGAGTGAAGCAATACCGGGTGCGGTCAGACTATGGATGGATGACCACTGGTGGCAATATCAGTTAGCCCCTGTTGATGTTATTAATAACAATCTTTAAAAGACTTCATACTGTCAAACTAGCGCCACCTTAAAAATTTATCGTAGCTTCTTTTATAGAACGTTTTTTTTTTCAATGTTGAATAATGAAAATCCCAGTTCTGGTAGTAGCTATTTTTAGGACGTAGAGCCAAAAACCTAGGACGAGTGTTTGAAAAAACGGTCGTACTATAAAAGTTTATATGATTTATTACCAGTTTGTTACCTATGGTGTGGTGGCCCTAATCTGACCCTTGAACGTTTTCAAAACTCTGACACCAGGGGCCTTAGCCTGTAACGCAATGGCGGGTCAATGGCGTCCCGGCAGAAGGACAAAACTGGGGTTTCCTCGTTTTTCTCCTACAACCAGAGAACTTATCCTCTAGAATTAGAATCAAAATATGCTTTGCTGTATTACAAAAACATTAAAAGGACAGACAGCGTTAGTAAATCGTAATTGAAGCCGTCAACTGACAGCCCATTTTGGCACCATTGCGTTACAGGCTAAAGGCCCAGAGGTTGGCCACTACCCCACACTGTTACTAACCACCAGATACTAAAACAGTCCTCGCTAAAGCTGCGCCCGCGCAGCGCGTGCGGCGGCGGCGGCGCGCAGTCTCCGTCGACAGTACAGCCGCAGCAACACTCCGCCGAACACGAGCAGCGCCCCCAGCGCGCCCGCCGCTGAGATCGCGTGTCCGTACACCAGGCACGACAGCAGGATCGATGTCGCCTGTAGAAGGAAAGAGGGGTTTACAAGCGAAAGTTGGCGAAACGTTGAAGCTGCAGTGTGGTATTACTGTCTTTATCATTGAACGAGCGAGCGAAGCGAGCGAAGTTCTCCGAGTCTACTGGAACGGTCTGGCGTTTCTATGTATGTATGTTTGTA
The DNA here is from genome assembly GCA_949319315.1 of Zelleria hepariella. Lineage (NCBI taxonomy): Eukaryota > Metazoa > Arthropoda > Insecta > Lepidoptera > Yponomeutidae > Zelleria > Zelleria hepariella. The sequence goes on along the minus strand of OX439378.1, from coordinate 40,025,759 downwards.
TGTATGAATGTTCGTTCGACGATAACTTGAGTAAATTTAGTCGGATCGTCATGAAATTTGGTAGGCAGGTAAATGAGGCCAAGAGAATTTTTAAGTTCGAACATGAGCCAAATCGGTCGAGGGGTTGCTGAGATATGGGGTCGCGAGTTCATAGTTCGGGGCGAACCACTACAGGGTGCATTCTAAGTCGATAGCGGAATTTTATGTAGGCTGTCTACTGATCAATACAAACATCTTGTACTAGGTGGCGAAAAAAATGGAGTGAAAAAAGTATCAGCTGTTCCATACAAAAGGTCGACTCAGTACTGCGCCAAATGTATGAAACAGCAGATATTTTTTTCGCACCATTTTTGTCGCCACCTAGTACAAGTTGTTTGTATTGATCAGTAGACAGCCTACTTAAAGTTCCGCTATCGACTTAGAGTGCACCCTGTAGTGGTTCGCTCCGAACTATGAACTCGCGACCCCAGTTACAGATGTGTTGTAAAATTTTTGACTGAATTTCTCGATTTCTCGATTTCTCGATCACTTTTTTCTCGTCTCGAGTAAGGCAAAATTTCCCGGGAATTCTCGGTTCGAGAACTTTCGAAGAGAAACTCTACTCATATCTCATCAACCCCTCGACCGATTTGGCTCATGTTCGAACTTAAAAATTCTTTTAATTTCGTTTAATCGCCTGCCAAATTTCATAACGATCCGACCAAATTTACTCAAGTTATCGTCGAACGAACATTCATACATACAAACATACATACAAAGATACATACATACAAACGCCGGATTGTTCCAGTAGACTCGGAGAACTTCGCTCGCTCGTTCAATTATGGTAAAATGAAAATAGTGTGGTGGGAAGGCCCTCACAGTTTTCCCATTTTTGTAGCTAAAGTAAGATATTTTTGGTCAGCAATTTTTGTTTCACGATAGTAAAATAGTACTCTTTTCATTAATCTGAATAACAGAATAACAACGATATAGCTGATTTGTTTTTTTTTTTTTAAACCAGTGTTAATCTGCTCAAAAAACTAGAAGTTCGAGAATTTTTTATAATCAGCTGAATGATTATTGTTTTGTGGTTTAGAATAATGTAAAAAAGGTACTTTTTTATTTACTTTTATTTTATTTCGTTATTTGTTTTATAGCCGTGAAAGAAAAATCGCTACACAAAAATTGCACTCCAATAAAAATTCATGACGGCCAGTGATGAACCGGTGCATGAACCAGAATTACATTCCAACTTGAATAAACTAGTGGTTCGCCCCGAACTGTGAACTCGCGACCCCATATAAACTTAACAACCCCATATCTCGGCGACCCCTCGACCGATTTGGCTCATGTTCGAACTTAAAAATTCCCTCATTTTGCCTCATTTACCCGCCTACCAAATTTCATGACGATCCAACCAAATTTACTCAAGTTATCGTCGAACGAACATTCATACATCCATACATACATACATACATACATACTGTTAGAGTTAAAACTCGATGTCGTGAGATTTTTAAATAATATATCGCGGTCTCCACTCTTGCGCCATTCCCTTGACAACCGGAAGTCACCAAAGTATCATGGCGGGCCACCCGTCAGGGTTGCCAACTTGCATCCGTCTATGCTCTATGCTCATAGGGAAGTGCATTAATCGGTGTTAGTCGATACATCGACTATCAGTTCGGCCATCCTGACTCTCCTGAGTCCCTTCAGGAAAAGAGGTGCCCACTGCCCATGCATATCCATCCTGACCATCAGCTGACTTCTGGCCATGATGTGTGTAGGCTAATGACACTGTAGTCAAGAGTTGCTTTGCTTCATGCGGCGATCATCATTAGGAGTGATTATCTGCCCTGGTAGGCCTGACCTTCAGAGGTCCCTGTTGTGATAAGTGCCGCGGAGGTCTTACCTTACCATTGCCGATAGATGCCCTGGTAGGCCCAACCGAAGGTGCTATTAAGATGAATGCCCCAGTAGGCCTAACCTTAGGAGTTTTCTGTTGAGGTGTCCAGGAGGCCCAATTGTAGCAGGTTGCTTCTTGGATGTGTGTGTGCCCGGTCGGCTCAACCTTAGCAGGTTGCTCTTCAGATGTGTGCCCCTGTCAGTTCAACCTTAGCCTGCTCTTCAGATGTGTGCCCCTGTCAGCTCAACCTTAGCAGGTTACCCTTTAGATGTGTGCCCCTGTCGGCTCAACCTTAGCAGATTGCTGTGCAGATGTGTGCCCCTGTCGGCTCAACCTTTGAAGGTTGCTCTTTAGATGTGGGCCCCTGTCGGCTCAACCTTAGAAGGTTGCTCTTTAGATGTGTGCCCCGATCGGCCCAACCTTAGCAGGTTGCTGTTTGGATGTGTGCCCCTGTCGGCTCAACCTTAGCAGGTTGCTCTTTAGATGTGGGCCCCGATCGGCCCAACCTTAGCAGGTTGCTGTTTGGATGTGTGCCCCTGTCGGCCCAACCTTAGCAGGTTGCTCTTTAAATGTGTGCCCCGATCGGCCCAACCTTAGCAGGTTGCTTTTTTGATGTGTGCCCCTGTCGGCTCAACCTTAGCAGGTTGCTGTTTAGATGTGTGCCCCTGTCGGCTCAACCTTAGCAGGTTGCTCTTTAGATGTGTGCCCTGATCGGCCCAACCTTAGCAGGTTGCTGTTTAGATGTGTGCCCCTGTCGGCTCAACCTTAGCAGGTTGCTGTACTATCAATGTCACATTTTAAGGAAGTTTTTGAAAAAAGTAAGCAAGAGTAGCGTATAATAATATACCGCACGCTCGTCAATTAATTCCTCTAGCAAGGATATATCATTCATTAGCGAACTGTGTGAGGACACATCTATGCCAGTGCCGCGCGAAACGGCTAAATTAAAGTCAAATATAATATTATTTCTCTAATGATAAAATAGAAAGTACTAAATATTCTGAAACTAGGATGAAACAATGAAAGATTACAATACACAGATACTCAATACAATAGTCAAATACAGATAATAAAACTATGGATAAGCTATTATTTTATAAATAAAATATTATTTATCTGTATTATTCCTTGAGCTTCGATCCGAGCCCGAGCCCTGAGCTAATGTTTTGTTTGTATTATTCCCTGCACTGAAATGTCGTTTCCGGCACTCTACAAAAGTATGGCCCTGGATCTTACAATGAGAGCAGTATTTTTCTCGGTTCTGTTTCTTGTGACAATCTGCTTCGACATGACCAGCTCGTCCACAAAATTCGCAAGATACCTCACCATCATTAACTTGGAGTCGACACGCATACGACTTGTGACCATTTCTTGCACAGTTGAAGCACTTTAACCGTTTTAATATCATAGGAGCATCGCTGACAATTGCACCAGGTATGGTAGTTGACACATTAAATGTCTTGGCACTAGCTAAGTACTTGAGGAGGGAGTTAGGATCAGTACATCCAGCTGAAACTGCTCCTACTTCCAACATCTTATCGCCCAGTGTGCCGATGATGGCTTCTGTTACTGTGCTCTCCTCTACACCGCAGGCCATGCCTATGCCCAACTTCTCATAATAGAATTTTATGGCATCTTCTCCAGGCAATTTCACTCTATTGACCAACTCTCTAATCATTTGCAATTTATTTTTAGTGAACGGGAAAGCCTTTATAATGCGAGTTTTCCATTCACTCCAACTGACATCAAAAGATTCTTGTTGCTCGTACCAGCCTCTAGCGTAGCCTCTGAGCTTTGTAGTGCAGTTACAGATAAGAGTCCTGTCATCCCATCCACACATGCTGGCCATGCTTTCCAGGTTTCTAAGCCACTGTTCAACCGGTACTGTAGATGTAAGTGGATCAAATTCTGGCACAAAGTCACTGCGGCCCATTATTCGCACATGAGTAGTCGGATTGGTTCCATTGCCATCATCAATGGAAGAGCTCTGGATTGGATTATTGGAAGCAGCTGGTGCTGGGGAGTGATCTTGACCAGGTTGAATCACAACCGATGACCTTGAGGGGCGATCACTCATCTGCCTGATTAATCTCTCCAATGCTCCTATCCTATTTTCCTTCTCTCTTATTTCTTTTCTATGACTCCTGGCCCTCTGTCTGACTTCCCTATCAGAGTCAGAGCCGGTACTAGGTGAGCGGTGTCTCCTTCTGTGCCTACCCATTGTTCTTCAATTTACTAGTATTTCTATAATGTAGCACAATCAAGGACCAAAAGTTCAGTCACAATGGGAAATGTCTGTTTAACAATAAAAACAAGGAACAAAAGTTTGGTCACAAAGGGAAATATCTGGGGGCACGGCAGTGCCCCCACCAAGTCGAGCTAAAAAGCGGCACGGCCGTACCATACTTTTCTCGAAGCAGTTCAGGCCATTTTCGACCCCCCTATAACTTCGTTTCGGATAAAACTAGAAGCCTGAATTTTCTGTAACCAAGAAAAAATTGTATAAACACGGAATATTTCAAATTTCATTCAATTTGAACCAGTAGTTTAAGAATTATAACTAGTCAAAGTTTCGTATTTTGTCATTCACTCACTGATTGATCATCAAAACTCTAAGGCACTTCTAGCATACATAGAAGTTTCAAATTTAGAATACAATTAGTATTTAGTGTATAAATCAAGGAAAAACTAAAATATTTTGCAATTTCAGTCCAGGTTTCTAGGTACACTAACTGCATATATAACTTTGTATTCCCATATAAATATATGGGATTACAAAGTTTTATTTGCATACATGTACAATGCATATGCAGTTTGTGAATACAAAGTTATTTATGCATTTTGCATTTCGTCAAATGTGAAGTGCTTAGGAAAGTTTAAGTGTAAAAAGTTATTTATGCAGTTTGTGTATTTAGAAAGCTGGACCGAAATTGCAAAATATTTCAGTTTTTCCTTGATTTATACACTAATTACGTATTATAAATATAATGGAATAAATCAGTGTATAAGTTACCTACATATAATTATGTTCAAAGGTAACTTGTAAAATGGTCAACCGAATGAAAAAGCCAAAATCCGTTGTTGGTATTCAAGAAGTAGAAGGTACTGGAAAGCAAAAAAAGTAGGACTATCTACAAAAAGAAATGAGATGCCATCAAAAACATAACTTGTAAAAAAAACCAAGCCTCGCTGCTCAGTTCTTCTACCGTAAAAAGTTTTGAGATCCATGTACTACCAAGTCGGTTAATTTATTCAGTAAGTTATTTATTACGTAATTAACTAACCTAACAAAATCTTATAGTGACGCATATCAATATTAAATATCTTTTATGTTTTAAATAAATAGATTGACTTGGTAATCGCATGAAAACACTAAGTATCTCAAAAGTAATACATATAATATTAAATTAGATTATTTAGTGCGATTGCCAAGTCAATACATTTATTTAAAAAATAAAAGATATTTAATATTGATATGCGTCACTATAAGATTTTGTTAGGTTAGTTAATTACGTAATAAATAACTTACTGAATAAATTAACCGACTTGGTAGTACATGGATCTCAAAACTTTTTACGGTAGAAGAACTGAGCAGCGAGGCTTGGTTTTTTTTACAAGTTATGTTTTTGATGGCTCTGTTTTACCAATAATATCACTTGGCCAGTATCCTCAAAATGTTTAGGTAAATTCTATTAGCACTTAGCCCCACTATTTAAAAGTTTATTTGTATTAGACAGTTTTTAGTATGTCACAGTAGCCACTAATTAATTTTGGGAAGTCTCCGGCAACAAAATAATAAAATTATAAATATCAGTCTCTTTCTGTTAGTGTTATTGCAAATTACTCTTCTAATGATAACACAAATCGTCCAATCACTTAGCAGATGGCGAATAAAGCTTTTATAAATGTTTAAGAACGGTCTCACCGGATAAGCAGAAGGGGGAGGTCTCGGTTAGGAATGCTAACTTCAGCATCACACAAGTGTCAGCCAAGCCAAGCACGCTCTGTGCCGTGCTCTGCGTGACCCAGGCTAGCCTCAAGCCGGCCTCGCGATGAGTGCGATCCAGGCAATCCAAATAGAACCACAACACCATAGGTACACCACACCACAATTGATTTGTTAGGAGGTTTAGTATAACGCAATTTGTTAGTTTGGCACAAAATTATAAGCGAGCGAGCGACAACATTTGAGCGCTCGAACTTTAGCGTCACACACAGTAAATACACACAGCCATTTTAGGTTAGTTTTTGGATATTTGTTAGTTTTTAGTTATTAGCATAAATTTTAAGAACACAGATTGTTAAAAAGCATAGTAGATGGTCGTAGAAATGACCGGTTTTAGTGAGCAAGTCCTTACTTGCTAAATACCACTTAATTTCGCCGAAGCGTCCATGCAGCAATTTGTATTTAGTTTAGTTTTTACAAAATACTATTTACACTACACGCAGAACTTAGTTTTGGGCGTGTTTTCATCACACTTCTGAAAACTGTTAGAGTTAAAACTCGATGTCGTGAGATTTTTAAATAATATATCGCGGTCTCCACTCTTGCGCCATTCCCTTGACAACCGGAAGTAGAGGTGTGTAGTTCGCGAATGAATGCTTCGATTGAATGCATTCGCTATATGAAACCATTCATTCATTCATTCACTACCAACCTTTACATATCACATTCACTCTAGTCCACGTAGTTCATTCTTCAAGAAACATTCTTAAATCTACCACACTAAGAACCAAAATTCTGTAAATCTTTATATATCACATTCATTCTAGTCCACGTAGTTCATTCTTCAAGAAACATTCTTAAATCTACCACACTAAGGACCAAAATTCTGTAACTGATGTGTCTCGCCTTTGTCACCTTTGTCATTCGCGGACTACCGTGAGTCAAAAGATACGTGAACGAACTACTGAGCTATGAACTATGAACGAGCTGTGAACTATGAATGAACTGTGAACTATGAATGAACTGTGAATGAACTATGAATGAGCTGTGAACTATGAATGAACTGTGAACTAAAAGAGTGAACTAGTTCAGTGAAGGAAATGAACTATATCATTCTTTTCTTTTCATTGAAGCGTTTCGCGCACCTCTAACCGGAAGTCACCAAAGTATCATGGCGGGCCACCCGTCAGGGTTGCCAACTTGCATCCGTCTATGCTCTATGCTCATAGGGAAGTGCATTAATCGGTGTTAGTCGATACATCGACTATCAATACATACATATACAAACGCCGGATTGTTCCAGTAGACTCGGAGAACTTCGCTCGCTTCGCTCGCTCGTTCAATAATTGAAATATTACGTTTACGCATTTTTTTTAAATTATTAAACATTATTTTTAAACGTTCTCTACTTTGGATTTTATGATGCTGACAGCAACAGACTGTCACTAACACTAACCTGTCTGATAGTCATGATGATAGTGAACACCACAGCCCCAAACCGCGCGATGGTTCGGTAGATCAGCAGCTGGCCCAGAGCTGATGATGCTGACAGTAGCAGACTGTCAGTAACACTAACCTGTCTGATAGTCATGATGATAGTGAACACCACAGCCCCAAACCGCGCGATGGTTCGGTAGATCAGCAGCTGGCCCAGAGCTGATGATGCTGACAGTAGCAGACTGTCAGTAACACTAACCTGTCTGATAGTCATGATGATAGTGAACACCACAGCCCCAAACCGCGCGATGGTTCGGTAGATCAGCAGCTGGCCCAGAGCTGATGATGCTGACAGTAGCAGACAGTCCGTCGCAAACACCGGGTGCTGCAGAGCAATATCATATGCTGTAGTATCGTGGTAAAACCTGTGGCTTAGTTGGCTCCGCACGTATTAACTTGTGGGCTAGGCCGACGCTAATGCTATACATGGCATTTTTTTATTAGCTTTTTTTCTGAAACACGTCATCTTTTAAATGTGATTTATAACAACTTTTGTTCTACGACTTTCCAAAAAGCTCCATACTTTCTATTTATTGACCGTTTCTTATTCTTTAAAAGTGTGCATTTCTAAAGTGGCCACTTTTGGCGAGAATCGATTGCATTCTTATGTTCTAGGATCTGGAATCCAAACCTTAGGTCCTCAAAATAGTTAAGCCTCGCGTTGAGCAATCGCAGAAGCGTTTTTAGTGAAAAACGCATCCAAAAAGAAGATATGTTTTTTTTTTCATTGGAGGCGCTAGTTGTGCGTACTATTGCGTCTTAAAAACTGTCCTGTAGAGGGTTTTCCGGCTATGGTCAAGGGTGCGATTCGTCAGAATATTCCGTGCACTTACCGACAGTAGTGCGACGGAGTTGACAGTGGATGGATGTTGCAGTAGAGACACTCCGGTCAAAAGACACGAGAACAGATTCACACCGTACATCATCTGTGGACAGACATCGTCAGACTTGTAGATATTGGCGGCGGTCGGTGGGCAGACCAGCAGCCCGATGGTCGGATGACATCGTTGTGTCGACGGAGGGTCCATGGATTCGAATGGCGAGGGACCGTCAGAGGTGGCGCGAGGGGAAAAAGGGCTGTATAGTGTATCCAAAAATAAAAGTCTTATTGTGTAAACAAATATGGCGGAATGGGTAACCATAGACTACTATAGTGCTGTGATGAGTGAAGAGACCACTCAGCGCTGCAGTGCCTGGGACATTGTTTTAGACAAAGCACATATTAGCAAACAATGTTTGATACCTTTTGGCGACTTACCCAGATGCTACAATAATGATCTACTAGCTATTGTGTGTGATTGCGTATTTTTCTTCCGGTAAGTGGTTTGTTTACACAATAAGACTTTTATTTTTGGATACAGTTTAGATGATGTAGATGTAGGGTTAGAGATTTTAAAAGAATTAAAAAAATATTATTTTAAATTTAAAAAATCTTCCTATTACACTGTGCGGAACACTCTCAACGCGAGTTAAATTAGCACTTGGCTTGTTTCCGGCTTGTTTATAAATAGGGAGGTTACTGACTAAGTGATAGGGTCGGGGATTAATTGAATGAATACCTGTAGCGGTGTGACGTGGTACCGGTTAAACAGCCGTCCCTGCCACGACGAGGTAAAGCTGTCACACACCAGGTATAGCGCCAGCAGCGATAACCCTGATGCCGTCATCACACTCGACACTGTAACACAATGGAGAGCACAGTTAGAAGCATAAAAGTGAAGCGGGACGCTACTGTGTCCCGAAAAACACGCATTGCCATTACCACAAAGAAAAATAACTTTTCAGATGTTTCAGTTTGGCACAACGGATTGTCGTCGTTTACGTCGAGTTCATGACACGGACTTCTCTCTAGGGTCTTAGCCTGTAACACAATGGCGTATCAATGGCGTCCTAGGTAGAAGGACAAAAACGGGATTTTTTCGTTGTTCTCCTACAACCAGCGAACTAATCCTCTAGAATTAGACTCATAATATTCTTCTACAATAACATTAAAAGGACCGACACTGAACCGATAGCATTAATAAATCGTAATTGAAACCGTCAACCGGGAGCCCATTTTGGCACCATTGCGTTACAGGCTAAGGCCCCAGGGCTACAGAAAAGCAGTTTCGTCCTAATAACTGTGAACATCGGGCTGAAGATGATGATGATATCGATAATAAGTACTGACAGGCGAAGTCTTGGTGAGTCCCCAGCATGAACAACCCCGCTCCAAGCGAGATTATACAAGGTGTTACAAAAGTATCTAACTCTTTTTACAGGGTAATAGCACCCGGTGATAGGGATCACAACCTAAATATATTTTTTGCTCTATGACGTTCTGTTAATTGATAAATTAATAAAATGTGAACGATGTGGCGGGAGAAAAGTATTTTTTAAATATTGTTTTCATTGACTTTCACAATGTTTTAACAACTCAAAACTATGTAAATGCACCTACACGCACAAAAATATTTTTAAATTTGAGCTAATAACAATAACAAAAAAGTTATGATTTTTTTTCATTTTTGGGGTTATAAAATAAAAATTGTTTTTTTTCAACCTGTAAAAAGAGTTAGGTACTTTTGTAATACCTTGTATAGTGCAGTGACGGAGTTGCGACCGAGAGCTGGAGCGGTAGGAAGACCAGCAGCCCAATGGTCGGGCTACAACGTTGAGTGGACATGAATGCGCAAGGCCAGATACCGTGAGAGGTGAGCATACTCAGCAGTGGGCAGAGATGGGCTAATGATGATGAGAAGTACTAGTGGTTCGCCCCGAACTGTGAACTCGCGACCCCATATAAACTTAACAACCCCACATCGCGGCAACCCCTCGACCGATTTGGCTCATGTTCGAACTTAAAAATACACCGTGGAATTTTAGTGGTTTTAAAGCCGAAGGTATTTAGTTGCACTCGTGATTCTAAGCCAAATTCCAAAATTTTACTTCAAAACGAGCGAAAAAAATAAACACTTCCCAATACAAACGGCTATCGCCAATCGACACCATTTGTATGGAGAAGTGAATTTTTTTTTCGCGCGTTTTGGAATGAAATTTTGTAATTTGGCTCAGAATCACCAGTGCAACAAAATACCTTCGGCTTTAAAACCACTAAAATTCCACGGTGTATACATACATACAAACGCCGGATTGTTCCAGTAGACTCGGAGAACTTCGCTCGCTCGTTCAACTAACCTGCGAAGTCCTGGTGAGTCCCCAGCATGAACAAGCCCGCTCCAAGCGAGATGACCGCAGCAGACAGGTACTCGTGTAGCGCGTGCGGCGGACCGCCCACCAGCCGGGTCATCACCATCACTGGAATCACCTTGCACGACTTCGATAGCACCTGTGGGGAACACAAGCATAAGACACTTTATTTTACACCTAAAAAGTAGATATTTACGAGAAGATTGTTAGTGAGAAAAATCTCTTCCATATAACTTTTAGACAATAGTATTAAAAGGCTTTCTCAGGACCTATACCATCCTGACAGCTTAGTGCCGTAAGATCAATCACAGTTTAATCTCAGACCTTAGATTAAACCTCGCATTTTGTATGAAAGTTAATCGTCAGATAGGGTTTAAACTAGCCTTTTTGGTTTAAACTGTGATTGATCTTACGGGCCTTATAGTCGGCTTAGCCCACAGGAAAGAGGAGGTCAAAACAAAACAATCCATCTAAAATATTCTAAAACAATGTTCCAGGCACTGCAGCGACGAGTGGTCTCTTCACCCATCTAGTGTGAGTGAAGGTGCTACTGGATGCTGCATAAATCACCTCAAAACGTAGATGCAAAGACCTAAGTTTAGTGTTAAAAGCTTCTTTGTTGAAAGTACCTCATGCTCTCAGGAACAAGCGAGGGGTCTAGATGCCGGGCTGGTGTTGGCCATTTTTACTTCCGGCCTCGACGGAATCGTGTTGTATTGATTATTAACTGACCATTATTCGATAGCGAATGAACTAAAGTTATTGAGCGTCGCGGCGTGCTTAAACATCGTAGTCTTAAAGTACCAGGGATCCATAACCGAGCAAGGCTCACCTGCATAGGAAAGATGACATATTTAGGCGCCTCATATTGACACCAGGCACTCATAACGTTGGTGAAACCCCAGTAAGAGAACTTGTGGAGCAGTCCAGCGTCCAGCTCACAAAATAATTGAACGAGCGAGCAAAGTTCCCCGAGTCTACTGGAACAATCCGGCGTTTGTATGTATGTATGTATGAATGTTCGTTCGACGATAACTTGAGTAAATTTATTCGGATCGTCATGAAATTTGGTAGGCGGGTAAATAAGGCAAAAAGAACTTTTAAGTTCGAACATGAGCCAAATCGGTCGAGGGGATGCTGAGATATGGGGTCGCGAGTTCATAGTCCTGGGTGAACCAGTAGTACAGCCTAGTTTTGAAGTACCAGGGGCTCATAACCGAGCAAGGCTCACCTGCGTAGGAAAGCTGACATATTTCAGCGCCTCATATTGACACCAGGCGCTCATAACGTTGGTGAGACTGCAGTAAGAGAACTTATAGAGCGGCGCGGCGTGCAGCGGCGTCCGCGTCATAAGCAGCCGTGTGACCGCTACCAATAGGGCCGACAATCGGTTGATGAACACCAGGAACTGGCTGTCGTTGAACTTGGTAAAGCTGCCGTCGGCCATCGTGTAGCTCTGTGGAATGGAAATTATCAATCAATCAATGGTCTAACAGCTAGCCACGAAATAACTAGTACAAGTGCAATTTATAGAGTAATGGGCCTACCACACGCAAGCTTCACCAGTTTTGCATGCGCAAGCCAGGCTTGTTTAATGAACACTGCGCGTTTAGTTGGTAAGACGGTAGCATGCGCCAGAGTGTGGACGCAGTGTTCAGCGCACAACCCTGGCTTGCGCATGCGAAACTGTGGTGAAGCTTGTGCGTGTGGTAGGCCCATTAGCGAAATCCCTAGTTCGACTAATGGGCCTACCACACGCACAAGCTTCACCACAGTTTTGCCTGCGCAAACCAGCTTGTTTAATAAACACTGCGCGTGTAGTTTGTAAAACGGTAGCATGCGCTAGAGTGTGGACGTACAGTGTTCAGCGTACAAGCTGGCTTGCGCAGACAAAACTGTGGTGAAGCTTGTGCGTGTGGTAGGCCCATATAAGCTGTCTGGATGATAACTGGGCAAGCCCACTTCATCTAAAACAATGTCCCAGGCACTTCAGTGTCGAGTGGTCTCTTCAACCATCTAGTGTGGTGTGAGTGAAGGTGCCACTGGACAATTAAAAAATCGTCTCATTATGTAAATGCTACTGGGCTTAAAATTTCACAAAGACTTGGAGTCGGGCCTAAAATTATGAAGCAAGTAGGTCTTTACTTATATTTACAGGAAAAAGTTTCTGGCATTTACAGTTATAAAAAAAACATTGTTTATTCTATGTAAGTACGGAATCCTTTGTGCGCGAGTCCGACTCGCACTTGACCGGTTTTTTTTTTTACCTGCGTCATTATCTTCTCCTGCAGCAGTCCCCACACCAGGTAGGCCCCCATCAGCCCCGTGAAGCACAGCGCGAGCTCGGCGCCCTCCCTGCCCCCCGCGCCGCCCGCGCCCCCCGCGCCGCCCCCCGGCGCCCCCGCCGGCGCCCTGCCGTCGGGCAGCCGCTCGCCCGGCTCGCCAAAACACGCGAACAGCGCGCGGGACGTGCAAGTAGGAGCGGCTAAGGAACAAACAAATCAAATCATTGTTTTTTATTGTGTCAGAAAAAAATATGTTAAGGCGCTGTACATAGTGAATAGCCCGCGCGCCAAGAAAAATGAACAAAATCGAGTCCTGTATCAAACACACTAAAAAAATCGAAAATTTTCACATATCAAACCCTAGAATTAGGTGAGACCTATCTAAAACAGCCGGTTTCGTGTTGACATTCATAAACGTTTTGAAGATATTTTTGATGAAAAAAAATAGGCGGCGCATTTTGTTTCAAACAAAATATCTTGCAATATGTTATGGGTATCAAAACAAAACTGGCTGTTTTAGATAGCTCTCACCTAATTCTAGGGTTTGATATGTGAACATTTTCTATTTTTTTAGTGTATTTGATACAGGAATCGTTTTTGTGCATTTTTTTTGCGCGCGGGCTAATTCACTATGCCCAGCGCCTTAACAGTAACTAGAGTCAACTCTGAACCCCAAACTAAAACAATTGTGTCTTGGGGAACAGTAGTGCTTCCGATTTGTCAATAAAGTGTTCTCTATCTATCTATCTATCTATTTGTGGTAACTACTACGGAACTCTTCCGAGCTAGGAGGCTAATATAAGGGTCATACACAGGAATGTCAAAGTGCAACTAAGCGTGGCTAAGGTGGCATTGATCTGCAGAAAATTGGTTAATATTTGGGATAGCAAAACGTTTGGGCTTGAACAGCAGGGCAGCAGCCTACAGCAGCCAAGGGTCTATCTGGTCTTGCCAGCCCCATTCTCAAATCCTACCTGTTTTAGCACGCACACAGCATCGACGCGCGGCCGACCGCTCACGCACACTTGTACGGTCGACCGCGCGAATAGTGATGCGAAATAAAAAGATCAAAAATGTCCTTTTCTTTTCGAACTAGCATTTGCACGAAGAACAAGCTGTCAAACCGATTTGCACCCATTTCAACCCTATAGTCAGATTATTCTTTCTTACAAAAGAACTAGAATTTCATATTTTTTATGGCTCATCTGTCACTTTTTTAAATTCAAATACAATTCTTTGAATTAAAAAAATATGCAGCATTATTTTACCCCTGTTGTGATTTTCATGTAAGTAGGTGCCGAATTAAAAGTCATTGGATTCTTTCTGTCCGAAATTCCTTGTGTGTAAAATGAATGACATTCTTATAATTTTCTCTTAGGAAAAAATTAACAACTTACTCAATTTGTCAAAGTAGTTTGTCCTCTCCAAATATTTGTAAACAATGAAGCAGGGTAGCAGCACCGTCGCAAATCCAACCATGTTGAGCGCCAATTGAAAAACCCTGCAACACATTATCAACTTTATTATCTACTGTTTTGGATATTAATATCCAACTGAACAGTTCCATACATGATTTACATGTAAAGACAAAATTAACACTTGATAACAATATTTCAAGCTTTTCATTTTGTTTCAGCACAATCAACAAAAATCATTAAAAAACCTTCAAGTGAACTTTTCCACCATTTCTTTAAAATATTTTAGTGGGATTTTGGCGAAAATGGTTTTTTTCTTAAAACCATGTCTAAGACGCCAGCTGTAAACCCTGCTTTTGTCTATGCTGTTGTCTAGTTTCATATTATTATGATATCTCTAATATCTCTACGCGGGTGGAGACAAAAGCCGAGCCGACACAGGAAGAACAAAGTAACATCACGTGCCATGACATGTCGGAGAAGAGCAGCGTCCCAGAAGCCTCCAGCGCGTTGAGAAGTAGCTTGTAGATGGTGGCGATCAGCCAGGCCGTCGCTATGCACATCGCTATCAGAACTCTGAAACATTGCGTTAAAACAACTCAAATTAATGCTGCACTTTAATTGTTTTTCCTGTGGGCTAGGCCGACTAAGCTGTCAGGATGGTATAGATAGCCTGTGGGCTAGGCCGACTAAGCTATCGGGATGGTATAGACAAGATGGATATAGATTCAAAGGTGCTGGGCAAGCCCTCTCTTCCTCAAACAAGGTGGTGGCCGCTGTATAAATCATGCCATTACAAAGATTCAAAGCCTATTATTTTGGTATACAATAAAGAGTTATCTAATCTAATCTAAGTTTCTTCATAGGCAGAAATGTAAAAAATTGACAACTGTCTGGGTGGGGCCCGGCTAGGAGGCGAAGCGTGAAACTATCATGTGAAATTAATTAGTTGAAGTCATGAGACCAACTTACCTAACTGTTATTTATAGGCACGATGGCGAGGGGGCAATAAAAACTTCAAAAGCATAAAATAGGAAGTGGTATTAAATATACGCAGGTGAAACAAGCGCCGATTGTGGAAAGTATTGGGAAATTACGTGACTACATCGGCCCTAAGAACCAACAGATAACAATATTGACTTGCAGTACCGTAGCCGACTAATAACTGCAAAGGATCGATTATCTTCCGGCGTGGCAGGTAGAGATAAGAGATTCTGAGCAATAATTCTCGCTTAGGTATGCGTAAACTACATTATTTACAAAATACCAGTCAACAATCGTCTACTTACCCAATTACGAGTTTGGACTTCATTTTCGCAGTTAATCCACAGCTAGGCAGTAGTTCGAATGTTCAAGGATTTGCAGATAAAACTGCGCGTACACAGCTAGATCCGTAAATGCATTTTAAAATAGCAAAAAATAAATAAACAACAACAAATTCGTAAAATAATAACCTCGAAATAAATTCTCAAAGAAACGTCACTTTGACATTGACATTTCGATTTTTTTGGGTTGCTATATATAAAAAAAAACTGTGATACCATGACAAAGTCAAACTACAGGGTGCACTCTAAGTCAATAGCGGAACTTTAAGTAGGCTGTCTACTGATGAATACAAACAACTTGTACTAGGTGGCGACAAAAATGGAGCGAAAAAAATATCAGCTGTTCCATACAAAAGGTCGACTCAGTACTGCGCCAAATGTATGAAACAGCTGATATTTTATTCGCTCCATTTTTGTCGCCACCTAGTACAAGTTGTTTGTATTGATCAGTAGACAGCCTACTTAGGCCTGAATTACACAGAAAAGGCGTAAGGTGAAGGCGCGGCGCAGGCATCTTGCCGCTTCAAAATATTTCAATACAAAATGTATGCAGGCGACACGTTTTGAATTATACTGAAGCGGCGTGGTGCAGGCACGCCGTTTCGTCGCCTGTTCCGCGTCGCTAGCAGGCGCGACCGGAGAGACGCGCAAGCGGCACGCCGTTTGTTATACAGTAGGAGCAGAAAATACGTGACGATAGTGAATTTTATGTACACACGACAGCACGTCAGAGTGTACTAAAAAAAAACTAAGGTCTTTGCGTCTACGTAATGAGATGATTTATCCAGCGTCGAGTGGCACCTTCATTCACACAAGATGTGTGAAGAGACCACTCGGCGCTGCAGTTGTTTTAGATGGAGTAGGCTTGCCCAGCACCTATACTATGCTAAGAGCTTAGTCGGCCTAGCCCACAGGAAAGTCAAGTCATACGTGTGGAGCCAATTAAGCCGCGGGTTTCCTCACGATATTTTCCTTCATAGTTAGCGAGTGGTATTGCTACTACAAATTCACAAATTTACGTAACTTTGAAATTAAACAAATTCATCCCAGTATGTATTGGAGAGAAATAGGATAAAGTCACATATACTATCACAATAAAGTCAGCCTGTATAATGACTCGTTGTAGCGTCTCTTCGCCTTTTTGATATAATTTAAATCGCTTCCGTCCCTTATCTGCTCCATGCGCCTGCGCCGCACCTTACGCCTTACGCCGTTTCTGTATAATTCATGCCTTATCTGCTCCACGCCTGCTCTGCGCCGTATGCCTTACGCCTTACGCCTTACGCCTTATGCCGTTTCTGTATATTTCACGCCTTAAAGTTCCGCTATTGACTTAGAGTGCACCCTGTATTGTCAAGTTTGATCGAAAAACTGAAAACACAATAAAAACTTTTGAAATAATTTTACCGCATTTTCTACTTTATGGGTTCAAAAAATAAATACGTTCCCAGTTTTCTTTACTAAGTTGCCTTATATTTGATGTTTATTGGGTACACAGGTTATTGCAACAGAAACGGTGGTATAATATCCAGTAACATAGGTAGGTAGATGATCTTGAACAAACTCTTGAGCAGAACTACGATCTCAAAATTATACTATATTTAGGCCCTTTAGGAGATTTCGCAGAGGAAGATGAGTTTCATACATTTGAAACCTTCTCGCTCGACTCCAATGTATGAAGGAAGACACAATATCTTCCCTCGCCCTTTCTCCGCGGCATCATTTCTGCTTCGTGACGACAGGCTCGCAGTCATACACATTGCTGGGGTCCCGCTTGTACAAGGGCTCCAGACCTCCTAAAAAGGCCTGTGAGTGGGCCACGTGCCCGCGACGTGGGAGGTTCACCCTTGCATGGGACTTGTGGCCCAGCAGCAGCTTCGCCTCCAGGAAGGGGATACGAGCCAGCATCTGCAAGGAGTGAGGAGGGAGCGCCTGTCAAATTGTTCTGCGCAAAGTGCTTGATGATGGTACTGTTGCTCGTAGTGTTTTAAATGCGTGTTTCTAAAGGGCGCTACTTTTGTGGTTAGGGACTCTAGTGTTGGCAATGATCAGAACAGTCAGGAACAGGGAGTAGGGACCTAATTTATTTACTAATATTTACCAAGTAGCGGCCAAGCAGGAAGTTACAAACTTAATAACCCGTTTCCCTAAGCTAAGGCATCAACATTTACTCTAGATAGGTAAGTAAGTACCTACTTATACGTAAAGACATTGGAAAGAGAGATTTATTTCTTGCCTCAAAAGGAGTGACGTAAGTACCTAGGTACTTAGCGTGGTACTTAGGTGCATAAAGATAGACTTGCGTCTACCTACCGACCCGACCGAATGGAAGGAAACGACGACGGTTGAACTAAAATAAACTAAAGTACTTAGGTAGGTATTGTATGTATATTATGATTGTATAAGCACTCTGTCTTATTACCTCAGAAAATGCTCGGTAGATAGACTTGCTCCTGATGGCGAACAACAGAATAGTAAACGACAGGAGGACAACTTGCGTGAAAAAATGCATGGTGGTGGCGGGATGCGAAGTCGAGTTAAAGATTCAATTATTCAAAGGCTTGATATGTGGTAGGTTTGTTTTACACTGTGCTTTAACATGATTTTTGGCTACTTATCTATTTAATAATTTTTGTTTGTGTGACTGACAGCAACGGCAGACATGTCAGGATGACTCTTTTATTTTTTTCTTCAAGGAGAAAATGAAACGAATAAGTCCCGCCAGCCAGCCACTACTTAATGCATAGCGAACGGACAATAGCCTCTTTAGTCATTGGAACGGACATAATGGAGCACGAAAATAAGCACGAAAATTACCACTTTTAAAAACTCTCTACCACAGAAAAAAGGCTGTGTCTCTACCCTTTGATCCTCCTTTGATCTAAACTACATCATCCTAGACGCTTACACGCGTGCACTCTATACACTTACGTTACGGGCGAATTTGCAACAATAGTGTAAGCGTCTACGTGCTGTCGTGTGTACTTGGACCCTAGGTCCCCCCTTGGTATTTAACAAAAAGGGGTATCCTACCTACTGCACTGGCTGTAATTTTTGTGGTACGAAGGGTACGCAATACAGTGACCGGGGTAGGGGTAGTCGACATCTATCAGTTAAGAATGTAGGAGCAAAGTCCACAAACAATAAAATACCATCGATTTAGGCGCCAAGTGGGCAAGCATTGTCCGCCGCCGCGACACACTATCTTTAATACAATAAGTAATTCTAATTAAATATTCTGCTCACGCATATTTTCTTGCAAGTCTTTACACGCCGCTGTATAAACATCTAGCCTGCCTACCGGCTAAGCCGAACCTCAAATCCTGGGGCCTTAGCCTGTAACAAAATGGCGTATCAATGGCGTCCCAGGTAGAAGGACAAAACCGGGATTTTTTCCTACGACCAGCGAACTCATCCTCTAGAATTAGACGGACTCATAATATTATTTGCTGTAGTACAAAAATATTTAAAGGACCGGAAATGCTATTGGAACCGTCAACCGGGAGCCCATTTTGGCGCCATTGCGTTACAGGCTAAGGGCCCTGATGTGCCACATTTTCAATCATGTAGAGTTATCTCCTCTGATTTATGATACTAATTAAAACTCTATCTCTGGAGTTGTGACATAAAAGGACGTGACAGAACGATACTTAAGTATTAATAGGAACCGAAAAAATAACTGTTTCTTTCACTCAATATGCAATAATTATAGCATTTCTTATCCATGGGACTGCTCAAAGGACTCAAAGGTGGAGTAGAGAGTCGTATACAGTCGCAAACTTGGACCTGTCGCACAAATAAAGCATTTTTTTTTGTATTGTACAGAGTTCAAAATAAGTTCAAAAGTAAGTTAGTATGTACAGACAAAAAAAGTCCAAGCAAGAGAATAGATGAAAAAAATAACCGCAAAAATCAGTCAAGTGCGAGTCGCACTCACGCACTGAAGTTTCCGTGCAACTACATTATTCGACATTTTTGTTTTGTTTTATCTTGCCATTTTCATGGTCTAGGCTTTCTAGCTGAAATTACCTGATATGAGGATTACATAATGTTGCGTAGTATCATACTCGTAATATCCCACACACGCACATCGTGTGTACCTACCTAGGTAGCTAAGTGGCTACCATTGCCACCATTGGGCGTCCACCTATTACAATAAAGGACTGCTGCCGATGGCGCTCACACTATAGTATACAACCCCATAAGGACTCAATTTGGCATTGTCTTGTCTTCGAGACCTACCTAGAGCTCCGTCACTCATGGACGACGAATTCAACAGAGGGTCGACTTAGGCCCGGTTTCTAAGTTGAGAAATTCACTAAGCAAATGGGTAAAAGTATCGTTCTGTCACGCTCTTTTGTGAGAAATCTGCTGAGACAGAACGATACTTTCCCATTTGCTTAGTGAATTTCTCAACTCAGAAACCGGGCCTTAGAGATACTGAGTGAGACCGGGCGTCGCGACTGCGGTTAGATGGACGGAGTAGTATACAGGGTGTGGTTTTGTAAAGTTACACCCGGCTCAGGGGTGATTATTTACACGACACTGAAGACAGAAAAAATATAAAAAATATATATGTCAGTGAAAAATACCCAAAAATAATTAAATTGTGGCCGCCCGTACTATTACACTAGAGGCGAGTCGGGCGCAAGTCGCAACATCGCGCGCGGCTTTGAGAAAGCGGGGGTGTCCGCACGTCGCGGTTATTATAGAACAACTTGAACAAGGTGATTTATGCATCAATTTTTTTTTGTAGAAAAAAAAGAACTAAACTTGTTTTTAGTTTCAAGCGTTGCTCAAACTATCGTCTCTGACTCGGGGGTTACTGACCAAAACAACACCCTGTATGTATACCTAAAAAAATAATGTTATAGTGACATGCATGAATGATAATGAGATTTGTAACGAAACAAGTAAGTACATAAGTTACTTACCTACTTCAAAAACAAATAAATAGGTAAACGCTCTTTAAAAATAAATTAAATAGCCTTTTATTGCATCTCAAAGTTAGTTACATATAAAAATGCTTGAAAAAGTAAAATAAGTTGTAGGTATTTTAAAATATTATAAGTTTTTAAAAAAATCACTTTAACCTTATTGAAAAAAAATATTCTTAACGTAAGTATTAAGTATATGTACTTTAAAATAAATAAAAAATTTTGGGTATGAGAAGCCCCTATTGGGAAAAGGCCTTCACCAGATTTTGCCACAGTTCTCTATCTTGAGCTTTCTACATCCAGTTTTTTCCTGCAATATTTATTATGTCGTCGGCCCATCGTTTATACAGGGCGTCCCACGGCTATGCCACATGGAGGGAAAGTACCTTAAATATTGTAGATGGAACATTTTACTGAAAGAAGACATTATTTTAATTTAAAAAACAATTTAAACTGCATTCATAGATATTGAAATAATTACATGGTTGAACCGGGAATCGAACCCGTTACATGAGAAAAAATTATTGCCCTGTAGTTTTATCATACCGATCGAAAGGCTTCATGATAAGGATAATTTTTTGCTAAATAACATAGTGTCAGAAATAAAAGGAAGACCATGAATTTTAACATTTACCTGGTAGAATGCAACAAATCGAGCCGTATCCTGAGCCGAAAGACGCGTAAAATTTTGTCCATCGCAATGCGGCTGGCTGATTATAAAGAAATAATTCAAAAATGTGTTTCATTTTCACACTTTTAATCTTTTGTTACTGTGATTTTCATTGATAAATTGATTAATGTTGTATTAAAAATGTTAAAATTCATGGTCTTCCTTTTATTTCTGACAATATGTTATTTAGCAAAAAATAATCCTTATGATGAAGCCTTTCGATCGGTATGATAAAACTACAGGGTACTATTTTTTCTCATGTAACGGGTTCGATTCCCGGTTCAACCATGTAATTATTTCAATATCTATGAATGCAGTTTAAATTGTTTTTGAAATTAAAATAATGTCTTCTTTCAGTAAAATGTTCCATCTACAATATTCAAGGTACTTTCCCTCCATGTGGCATAGCCGTGGGACGCCCTGTATTATAAGGTCTGCCAACTCCTCTTTTTCCGTTATCTGGACAATTCCATTGCGTGATTTTCTTTGTCCATCTTTGGTCTTCTATTCTTGCGACATGGCCGGCCCATTTCCACTTAATTTTTTTGATATGATGGCGTACGTCTTTAATCTTTGTGCGGTCAACGATCTTTAGCAAGAAACTATGTCTGAAGACAGTAAGACAACTTATCGTACGGTACCTGGCACTTTCATAAAGTGATAGCTACCTAGCAGAACAAGTTTTCTATACAGTTTTCCCGGAAAATCCTTGTTCCATTCCGATGTCGGTGTAGGACGTACGCACGACAGCACGTCAGAGTGTACACTTTTGTTCTAAAGTCGCCCGTAACGAAACCGAGTAGAGTGCCAGCGTGCTGTCGTGTGCACATGTATGCTGCATACTTTAATTAAATGCACTTCAATGCTACCTACTGCATTTTGATTTTTGATGATGTTGATTTGTTGAGTTGATCAGCTCTAAATTGGTTCAGTACTACGCGACTCTACAAAGCGATCTTTCTGTGTCTTTATATTCGGAAACTAGGTTCCTACATGCGGACATAACAAGATTAACAAGTACGTAGCTGGGGCCTGAGTCTGTAACGCAATGGTGCCAAAATGGGCTCCCAGTTCAGTGCTTCAATTTCGATTTACTAAAGCTGTCGGTCCTTTTAATGTTTTTGTAGTACAGCAAAGAATATTCTGCTAGAGGATTGGTTCGCTAACGAAGAAAGCCCGGTTTTTTATTTTACCGGGACGCCACCGACACGTCATTGCGTTACAGACTTAAGCCCCTGGTGTACTATAATGGAACATTTAGATAAGTTGTTGCTGTGTGCTTAGTTTTTATTTGTTTAATGGCTAATCATCGTTGGGGCGAAGTAAGCAAAGATAGGGATCTCTATTACTTCATAGAAACAGTTAATGTTTTTTGGACATGCATGATAATAACTTTACTGATCAGAAGCAGTACTAGGACAGTAAACAGGAAAGGCTGATCAAAACTAAAACTGTAAGTATGTCAATCCGTTCATCGTAGTAGACAGATAGATAGAATACTCTTTATTTTACACCATACTAATAAGTACCTAACTCGCGTAGTAGCTCTTGCCATTTTGCCGCTGCATGGACAAACCATCACCAATGTAGTTTTATTTTAGCTTTTATTTTACTCTAATTAGATATAAGCTATGGTATTCACATTTTCAGCAGAGTTTTCTTTTGGGAGCCCAATTGATAGTCCAGTGGAGTTTTGACAACTAGTTATGTATGAACAATTATTTGCCTTAGTCGATGGTCTGTCGATCTTCCTACCTATTGCGAGATAGATCGAATACTTAGTAGGCAGGTACCTTACATAGAGTACTGAATTGTTAATACAAAGTGTTACAGAAGTACAATCTATTTACAGGGTAATAGTGAAAGCTGTAGCGGGAGAAAAGTATTTTTTTATTATATTGTTTTCATTGACTTTGACAGTTTTTTAACTACTCCAAGCTATGCAAATTCATCTACACACACAAACATATTAAATTCAAATTGATTAAAAAAACAGAGAACTTATGAATTATTTGCAATTTTAATTAAATTAAAATATTTTTTTTTTTACACTTTTTTTACATAGTTGACATCCTGTTGACCAAAGGTACAGCCTGTAAAAAGAGTTAGGATGTTTTGTAACACATTGTAATGTCGATCCCGTGCTCTCACATAGAGCATAGAATATCATGGCCCGGTTTCTGAATTGAGAATTTCACTAATCAATACTTAAGTATCGTTCTGTCACATTCTTTTGTGTGACATGACATCTGCAGGGACAGACAGAACGATACTTAAGCAATTGGTTAGTGAAATTCTCAATTCAGAAATCGGAAGATAGTCACGTAGCGTGAGTTTGATGACAATATAAGTCATTGATAGATAACCAATCTCAATGCGTAGTATAAGTAGGCAAGTAGGCCTTTTGTGTCGTCCCAACTACCGTGCCACCAGTGGGGTGCCAGTGGTGTCGTCGACGGTAGTCCTCGCGGAGTGGTTGCGTGAGACGCGCGCCTAGCCGCCTAGCCGCCCTGGCTGATTGCGATACGAGCCGTTGCCCGCCCGCCGGAAAACTTTCATGAAAAAGATAACAAGTTTAGAAGTGCGGTTGCTTTTTCTCTTAAGAAAAATACTGCTGGCTGGTTACGATTCCGATACGCTAGCGTTGGCAAAAAAGTTTGTGTAAAAATAAAAAAATATTATACGCGGGAAATAGGCGTTGCGAGCTTTAGGACTTTGGTGAAAAAAAAGAAAAATGATACGGACTGAATATCCGGATATTATCGGCATTGCTTATACGTTTTTGGTGCTTCTAATATTCGTTGTGATTTTCATCTTGCAATGTCAGTCCCACCACAACGCAATAGACTTTTAAATGCGCTCGATTGACACACATTTTGTGAAAGAAACTTCTGAATAAAACATTGACTCTTCGTAACTTCAACACACGTGTACGATTGAAAGATAAGAACAAGATAATCGTGCTCACTGAAAGTTGATCAACGATATATCAGCAAACTTTTCACGAGCGAAGCCTGAAGCTACCAAAAAACAATCGAAACGAACACAAAGTATGACCTGAATTGCAACGAAAAGCGAAAACATGGATAACTTTACATCATCAACAACATTGTACGACGATTTTGACTTTGTACTGGCTGAAAATGCGTCCGAGGATGCTGGTTTTGTTTTTTTCTCGGGCAGTACCGTCCACCCCAATATCCACCGTCCAGTAGGCAAACGCCTGATGCCACCCTCGATGTTTGGGGTGATATCAGTGATGTTCAAAGTGGTGTACGTGGTTGGTATACTGGGGAACTTGGGCGCTATTTTCATACTGCGGACCGGCGAAAGACGAGTGAGGAACCGGAAGCATTTGCTGTTGCTGACGACTTTGGCGGCGAACGATCTTATTGCCCTGGTGAGTTTTTAGTTCTTCTTTCTTCGTTCTGAGTTTCGTGGCTAAATAAAAGTTTCGTCTGTACCGACTTAGGGCTAACTTTATGTTATAGTACCTAAAGTCATAGGTACCTACTCTGCCGAGAAATGAACCTTTAAGGCGCGGTGCATAGTGAATAGCCCGCGCGCCAAGAAAAATGCATACCTAAGATCGAGTCCTGTATCAAATACACTATACAAATCGAAAATTTTCACATATCAAACCCTAGAATTAGGTGAGACCTATCTAAAACAACCAGTTTCATGTTGACATTCATAAACGTTTTGAAGATATTTTGCTTGAAAAAAAATAGGCGGCGCACTTTTTTTCAAGCAAAATATCTTGCAATCTGTTATGGAAATCAACACAAAACTGGCTGTTTTAGATATGTCTCACCTAATTCTAGGGTTTGATATGTGAACATTTTCGATTTTTTTGTGTATTTGATACAGGAATCGATTTTATGCATTTTTCTTTGCGCGCGGGCTAATTCACTATGCCCAGCGCCTTAAGCTAGTAAGGCAACAGTTTTACTCACTGGGCTACCTCCTCCGCACCGCTCTATAGAGGTACTTAAAAGGTCGGAGATAGAACTGTCTACCTCTGCCTTTTTC